>JBAIZL010000005.1:228517368-228677368 GCA_036971475.1 Prosapia bicincta
TTCTGAAGATAGTTTCCGTCACTTTAATATTAGGGTCTACTGTTTTTTTAATGATTTTATTTGTTGCATTGGAATTTGGTGGATAATATGACATTTTCGTCCACTTTTGCTCCCCTCTGCCACTCACCTTGAGTCAGTAATTTCCTTCCGTATCTTTTTATTGTGGCCTTCTTAATAACTAGTAGTCTAACTTTCCATTGTTAACAAAAGGCTATCCTCGTCTAACGCCAATTGCAACTACAGACTATACTTAGTTATATAATTTGAAAATGCCTTATCTGTGACGCATAAAATTTTAAGACTAGTAAAATAAAATTGCAAATACCATGTTCCTAATATGGTTTAAACATCCCGTTTCCACTTTTTACGAAAGCTCTATGGTTGCTAAACAATAGAATCGTTAAGTCTGTATGACTTTTCTATTCCTTTACAGATAAATTATATATTATTTCTGACAATTGGCAACACTTGAGTCTTACAAGTATCAATTTTTAAAATGTCAAATCTTATACTCGTGTTTTAAAACTCCTTCCGGGCAGTGCTTTAACTTTAGTTACCCGAATCAGCGCGACTTTGTTGACTGCTATAAGGATAAGTTACACATCACGAACGGCATATCATAACATACCACAAAAGTGGATGGATTTTTTAAAACGTATAGTGCGGACCACGTAACCGTGCACTTGGCCTTGCGAGGTTTCTCGTCTACTACCACTTCTTGAAACATGTTTCATTATATTCAGAATGTTCTATACATCAAGAGCTTCTGCATTCGATATGTCTACATATATTTCAAGGTTATTTGTTATTTCATTACGGAGGGAATTTATCTTATATTGGCCGTCTCGTTGGAAGTCAGGGGTTTGACAGTCTTTATCACGTTTATGGGATATTATTTATACCTACCCTCTACCTCTCATCTCGCCTACTGCGATATCTCAAGGCCAAGTGAACGGGTCCTTGGCCTGCACTATACCTTCGAGTTTTTTTTTTTTTGACACTGTGTAGGCTAAGTGATATTAATCCTAGACGCCCTAAGATACCTTGCTCGAAAACTATAGGACTAACCACTTAGGAGTTATTGTTTGTCATTTTGGTGGGATGTGTGGTCGTGAATGAAATTGGTAATAGACCAGATGAAATTTTACGACCCGTTGTAGAAATATTAACTTTAAAAATAAATTGCCCCTCGTAATTATGCAACGTGCAAAACACTGCTTCAAGTTTAAGGTATTCAGTACAAGTTCAAACACACCAGGACCAACCATTCAGAAATTAGCGCTTGTTGGGCTCTCTGAGTTTCAGATTATGTTTTGGGTGTTAAATGTTATTATGACAAAACAGACATTTTGCCATCCACGCGAACGATAATAGTATTTTTTGGGGTGCATTTCTAAAGTGGCACGCGCGTTTTCAGACAGGGAACTATCAAACACATGTAAACATAATGGAGCTAAATACACGCCGAATGACGGAAGTCGGGTCGGCGTGGACTGGGGCAAGTTTCAGTTGCTCGTTAGCAAAATTTGCGTGGCGGGTTTGGTCGCGGCTTGTTTCTTTGCTCCATAGTATTACAAATTGAAATTGCCCCGGTCGCTCCAAAGGGCATGGTAAATAATTAGATGAGGGTAGTAGTATCAATAGTAATTGATATTAAAAACTAAAGTATACGCGTATCTGTTAATGCGACTTCACTAAGCCATTTTTTGTTGGCAGGGTATATTAGCGACAAAATATCTGCCAGAGTTCTAAGAAGATTAAATAAGGAGTATAAGAGTAGCGGTAATATGTGAAGGCGTGGCTTACCCATTACAACAAAGTTGTTTATCAACATGTTTCAACTTGTAAAATAATTTTTTTTTGCTGGTCAGCCATTTTTGTTTTGACGTAATAGGTTGTGTATATGCCGTTGTCATTGTAACACAACAGAGGCGTGGATTAAATTGAATGAACAATCAGTAGTGTTAGAATAATACCACTTAGGCTATAATATATGTCTGAAACAAAAGTTTTAAAAGTAGAGGTAAAAGCATTGTTATTGAATTATATATAGTTTTGTGTTAGTACAGTGTTGGATTAATATTGCTGGTGTGTAAGTTTTGAGTTGGAACATTATTTTAATTTTAAGTTGATATGGCCGACTGCCAAAGATTCAGACGCTTTTATGTTGCCTATCCAGGATACAGGAGTTTTCTAAAAGGTAGGAATCTTTCTTATTACACTTTTGCTATTACTTGTGACCAGACTTTTTGTTAACTAGAAGTTGTTAAATTGTTAACTTACACTTGGAGGAAACATTTTCGTCTTACGACTTCTTCCGTACGGAAACGTTTCCTCCAAGTGCGAGTTAACAATTTAACAACTTTTAGTTAACAAAAAGTCTGGTCGCAAGTAATAGCAAAAGTGTAATAAGAATTAATAACCAGCTCGTCATGAACAGCAACAAGATTCCGATATTTAATGAAGCACGACAAGCAGAAGTTCACCGATTTCGCACACATTCAATTTAACATGTCTTAAAAATAACATCACACCTAAATACGCTAATTAAACATAAAACAAATAAACAAAGCAGCCATAAAAACAACTAAATAGAAAAAAGTCGTAAGACGAAAACGTTTCCTCCAAGTGTAAGTTAACAATTTAACAACTTTTAGTTAACAAAAAGTCTGGACGCAAGTAATAGCAAAAGTGTAATAAGAATTAATAACCAGCTCGTCATGAACAGCAACAAGATTCCGATATTTAATGAAGCACGACAAGCAGAAGTTCACCGATTTCGCACACATTCAATTTAACATTTCTTAAAAATAACATCACACCTAAATACGCTAATTAAACATAAAACAAATAAACAAAGCAGCCATAAAAACAACTAAATAGAAAAAAGTCGTAAGACGAAAACGTTTCCTCCAAGTGTAAGTTAACAATTTAACAACTTTTAGTTAACAAAAAGTTTGGTCGCAAGTAATAGCAAAAGTGTAATAAGAATTAATAACCAGCTCGTCATGAGTAGCAACAAGATTCCGAGGTTGGAATCATTTAACAACAATAGCTTCGACAATAACTCCCGTCTGATGAGGGGTACACTCACAAACGTTTATTAAATAAACACGGTTGATGCGTGAGTCAAGGAAATCGATTTATTAGGAATTAGGCAACGTTTTGACCACTAAATTGTCGTCCCCATTCAGGCCTGATCTCCTTTGTACTATTTTAAAAACTAGATTTGATTGCATTTTGATACAGTGTTACCTAAACTAGTTAATAACATTTATATTACCATTATAAACTTTTGAATGAATCCATAAGCTGTAGGAGCTGATTATTAAATCACTCAATTTTACAATTTTAATGAGTTAAAACTTTTGGGGATATATTGTAGTTGTAAATTCATATTTAATTTTTACTTCTTGAAGATTTATTTATTTTATTTAGTTTTTCACACAGTTTATTACAGTTTCTAATATAAAGCCTTGTACTAAGTGACAATTTTAATGCACTCTAAACTATACTCATATTCATTTATTTAATTTTAAGATAAATACTTTTTAAGTAACATAATCATAATATGTACAAAACAAAAAAAAGACAAATAAATAGTACAATAGTGTTTTAAAAAAGTATACCATTCTACATTAAAGTAAAATATTTTAAAGAACCAATAAATATATCTTAGGACAAATATATGTTGAATGTTTTGGTTGTGTTTGCATTCTTATTAAAACAGAATGCGTTTACTGTTATTTAGCAAAATAGAAGTTTTTTTGAAACTTTTTTAGAGAAATATTCATATAAAGTTGTGTGGAAAAATCTCTCTATATTGTTATAGAATGGTTTAATGATTATTTTGAATAATATATGACCATCATTTCTTAAAGAAATGGTTAATATCTAGATTATAGGACAAGTAAACAAAGTTCATATTGTTAGGGTTGTAAAACTGAGTGTTAACAGTTTTTTATAAACCTGGTGCGTGTCTGTAGGACGTGGTACACACAATTACCACTAGCTTGCAGAGATATTCCACCAAATTCAGTCTGAGTTATAACAAAAGGGATATACTCTGGACAAAATAATCCAGAGTCACACACAAATAGAAACCATAAACCCGACAAACAGTTAATTGAAATAATTTAGTACATTTAGAAGTTATTTTAACCATTTGGAAATACTGTAGCAAAATTTATTTAAAATATAAGAGACAAATTATATCATCAACAAATTTTCAGACACACTACATAGGATATCATTCTAGCAGTAATCTATTATTAGCCTCCAAGCTGTGGTTTTCCACATGTTCTTGTCCATTGCACCTGTAGTAAGAGAATTTGTATGTCTTCAGTAATTGTTTCAGTTATATGGCTAAGCTTCAGTAAATTAAATTATTTTCCAGATTTTGCAATAGTAATCGCTGAATCCCTTTTATCTTAATCACAAATATTCCACATCTTCTCCTCAATGTAAATTCTCTTGACCTTTGTTGGAACTTGAATTTATTCTTTGAAACATTTCAAACTTTATTGTTTAAAACATTTTTCAATTACAGTAATACCTTGACTTACTCTACTCCGTCTTATGCGATTCCCAAGTTACGCAATTTTAAATCATACTGTCTGAGTTACACAGAAACTGGCCTGTTCTGGAAGAAAATGCTTAAGAGAACTTTTATGGCTCATAACTAGAAAATATTTTCAGGTTTTAAGCCCGCCAAAACCGATTGATAATGATGGTTGGCGCAAATACAGCTAGTGACTGCAAGTTAGAACCTCTGATAGTTTTTCGCTCAGAAAATCCAAGGGTATTAAAAAATATTTTTAAAGCTTAGTTTTTCCGTGATTTGGAAGTAGAATTGGAAGGCTTGGGTGACAGCATTTTTCTTTAAGACTAATTTGGTCATCATTTCATACCTCAAGTCGAACGTTATTGTCGGTCTAAACAAATTCCTGTAAAAGTAATTCCTATTAATTGACGTTGCACCTGGTCATTCTCCTACTACTTTAACTAATTTCGACACACACAATTGAAAGTTATATTTGTGCCACCAAACACAAATAGTTTGCTTCAACCAATGGATCAGGGAATCATCAAACCATTTAAAGCTTACTACACAAGAAGATCATTTGCGCATCTGCATGAAGCTATGAGTCAGAGCAAAGAGCTCTCTGCTGAAGTTTTTGGAAACAATTCAATGTTTTAGATGCTTTGAGAATCATTGATCAATCTTGGAATGAAATTTCATAAAAAAAATTTCAAATGGCGTTTGGAAAAAGGTGTCTATTTTTTTTGCAAAATAACTTCTTTTTACTTACTTCTTTCCAATATGTATGTATATAATATAATTTTTTGTTGTAATATGTATATAATATTTTTAATTAATACATACACATTTTTCTTCTAAATTATTATTTTATTTAGTCTTTGGTCCCAATTAAACATGACTCCTAACTGATAGTATGTAAAATTGTACCTCAACTTACACGGCTATCGCTCGGTCCCACCTATCGCGTAAATATGGGGTATTACTGTATTTGAAAAACTGTACACTGGTTTACATTCTTATTTACAATTGTAATGTTTTCAATTTTCCTAGTATTAATGTGATTGTATATAACACTAAAGTAGTATTATGAAGTCCCCCAACTTATGAAATAAATAAATATATATTTAAAATTTATATATACCTTTTTATATATACCTATTTTATATATCTACTTCATATATTATAAAGTATATAATCATTTAATTATGTATATTTAATTAAAATTCATAAAGAATTATTTTTTTAAATAAAAAAGTGGATAGTTGTTTTTTTTAAAAACACTTGAACAAAGTTGAATATATGTTCAACTTGCCTATAGTAGCACTTTGATTGTTCAGGACAGCTGTTTTGGGAGTTGTCTCCTATTGTAAACTCAGACCATTCCCAAAACGTCCGGCCTCGATAATCAAAAAAGTAAGTTCTGCAATAGGTAAGCATAAAATACTGACATATTTTCAATTGTTTTTAGTTTAAAACTAGTAGCTCAGATGTAGATGGAATCCAATAATATTTATTCTATCCAATTTGGTTAAAATGAACTTGAAAGCTACTAAATTGGCTTAAAAAGTACTGGAAAAGAGGCAATATCAAGGTTCTTGCACAGGCTACCTCAAGTACACCTAATCTCTGCCAATTCACGAAGAGATGTGGAAAGGGTAAATAAGGATATAGAGCTTCACCGGTACTAGAAAAGAAAGGAAATGAAAGCTCTGGGAAGGATGGATTCTTGAAGGAAATCTGCTTTCTATCAAAGTTATGAGGAGCAATATACTCTATCTATAAAGTAAAACTTATAAACTCTTATTACTACAAGACAAAATGGAAAATACTGTGTTTAAATTGTATAACCTAATTAATTGTCTAATTTTTTCAATATTTATTTCTTTTTTGTTTTTCATGTAAAATTTGTCTTACATGTAGAAATTTGTTTAAGGACCCCAACTGACCATCATCTTGCCATTTCAGCTCATAAGCACACACACACACACACACACACACACACACACACACACACACACACACTCAGAGAGAAAGAGAGAGAAAATTGAATTTTAAGGTGATTAAGAAAGGTATCCAAGAGAAAGAATAGTTACCTTTAGGTTATATTATAATTACCTTACCTTTCTATAGTCACATCTCAAGTTGCTAAATCATTAACAATCATATAAATTTAACATCACTTACATATTCAGTTAACATCCAATTATTGCACATTATACCAAATTACATTAATATTTTGCAGTGACAAAGAGTGATTGCTTAACTAATACTACAGCTACTAAAAAGGTGGACTCTTGAGACTTTAGAATTTAATACAATAAAATTGAATAACTAGTGTTATTTGCTTTTTCTCTCGGGTCGTTATTACGGGATCTTGTATTAGAAAGTAGTGAAAAAACTAGATTAATTTTTATAATACAATGAATTTAAATCTGTTCTGAATTGACTAAATTATAAATTTCTGTTGGCTAAATCTAATGTAAGAATCACTGTACTTATGTTGAGTTCTTGGAATCAGATGTTGCGTTAACTGCTTCACTGCACTTTTACACATAAATAACTTACTTCCCTAATTTATTTACTATCTGCCTAATTCGATGTGAATACATCACACTTTAAAATTTACACAAAAAATTAACAATTCCCTTAACTCTTTTAAACAAATTTACCCCTTTTTAAACATTGCTTAAAACTTTGTCCCCCCCCCCTTCTAATACGTCTGCCCTCTTCTGAAGTTTCTCCAAAACTTACCCTTTCCGGGACGAATTATTATTATGGATTCTAACTAAAATTATTCTGTAGGCCTCATACGATTATGATATAATTATTAATCACTTAAACAATAGTTTATGACTATCCGAAGTTTAAATTTAGTAAATTTGTTAAAACTTACTGAGACAGACGTTTTCGATCGCTAGTTGGCAATCTTCATCAGTGTCTTTTGCTGGAGATGTCGGGTCAAGTGGTGATAGTTTTAAAGGTAGGTTTTTGATACTATCAAAGATTGTGTGATTTTTATTGTGTTTGTTCGTTTAATATGTTTTTGTGTGTCTGTAAATTTCATATTGTTCTAGTGTGTTGAGATGTGATCCTTTTTTGTTGATCTGTAGGTTTCTAGGTTATTGTAAATGTCTGTGTATTTGTGTCCTGTTTCTTTTATAGGATTGTTGGTGTTCTGAAATGTTGAGTTTGTGTTCTGTTTCTGTTCCTCAGCTCTTTGTTTAAAGCTGCGACCTGTTTGTCCACTGTAGAATTTGTTACATTCGTCGCAATTCAGTTTGTATACTCCTGGTGCTTATAGTTTATCTTTGTTGTTGGTGTCGTGTTGTATTTTGTATTGTAACTTGTTATTAGTTTTGTACGCTATTTGTATGATATAATATATATATATATATATATTATTTTGCATTTTAAGAGATTAATGTTATTATGATAGGTTCCTTTTATTTTTCATTGAAAACAGCTTGAATATGCCAGAGGTAACTGTAGTTGTTATAAAATAAAACTAGAAAAAACACGTATAAAAATAAACCAATTGTGTTTTAGTTTTCTAAACCTAAGTCGAATTTGGTGAAGACAAAATTTTATGGAAAAGAAATTTAACAAAAATAGTTCCACTAAAGTAAATTTTCCTAACTAGAAAAAATGGTAACTTTATATAAAATTGTCCCCACATAATAACTAAGTACATTTTATTTGAATAATTTTATATATATATATATATATATATATATATATATATATCACTTTCACTTATGTACTTAAACAAAAATCTTACTTGGTATTTATGCGAATTAACTTTCAATGACTGGCCTTGTCATTATCATCGGGCATACTCTCTATATATGTATATATATATATATATATATATATATATATATATATATGTGTGTGTGTGTGTGTGTGTGTGTGTGTGTGTGTAATATATTTAACATTGTCCTTTATTTTTCGGTTGCACTGACTTTATAAAGTTATTATTGTTAATTGTAAACAATTGCACTTAGTGGTGGAACAACTGTATACAACTAACAATATTTACTTTATATATATTGTAACATTTATAGAATGGGCTATATAATATTATTTAAGAATTGGAAGAATATATTAGAAATAACTCACACAAAATTTAAAAAGAAATTCATTAAAAGATTGGTTAGGTTAAAATTGGAACTAAATTTAGGTAAAAGCCTAGATTAGTAAATAAGATATTTGAACTGTAAATACATAAAGAAATTTGTTGTATCAAATAAAATTTAAAACAAGATAATCTAATAATAGTTATATGTTAAACAAAATTGTAAATATTAGTAAAATAGGGCATAAGTAATTACTTGAAGGAAAAAGTGAAAAACGATTGTAAACAATGAAAGGTTATGTTTGGAAAAGTCCAGTCAAAACACACACAATTCAAAATATTACAAAAGTAAAACACAAAGACACTTCACACACTAATAATAGTAATTAAATAAACACTGGGAGGTTTGTTAAGGATCGGAAAATTGAAACAGTAAGTTTCAACTAAAGTTTAACCAAATTAAAACGCCATTGTAAACAATCGCGTTATTGCATCAGCTGTAAAAACAGATGTGAAAGTAAAGAAATAGGTCAAGTGTGCAGTCGACTATAGTGAGAAGGAATCGAACTAAATTATAAACCATCTGATTTTGTTTTGTAAGAAGGAGGCCGCCATATTTGTAACATTTTAAAAGAAAAACGAAGCGTTAGTTTAGTGAGATTCTGGCGTGGTGACGCCGAGGAAGCAGACCTGCCCTGTGCAGTCAAAATTCTATTTATTAGAAACTTCGTCAAAATTATACAGATTTGTGAAGAAACTTGGCCAGATTAACAGGATTAAGTGAATTAAAAGATATAGTACAGGGTTAATATAATTTGAAAGAACTAAAACGAATTTAAGTGTGTAAAAAGTGAAATTTAAAGACAACGGAATTCTACGCGTGAGCAAGCAGCCATTCGCCGTTATTTGATAAGTTAAGTACCTAGCGCTATATAAAAAAATAAATTTTAGTGGACTCTTAGGATAATAGGGAAGTTTAAAATTGTACATTAGAATATCTTGTGATTAATAGTAATAAGATCATAATCCAGTTCAAATAGTTTCGCCTTTTTGCTTATTCCAAATTAAAGTTTTTCCATCAGGAAAATATTTATTAAAATTAATTTCAAAATTTAGTATTGTTTTTCAAAATTTATTTAATTAACAAAAGAAGTAAAAATATAGCCCATGCTATAACCCCGAGATAGTAAGAGATCGTAAAATTAGCCAAGGGTATTAAAATTGTTTAACTATAAAATCAAAAGAAATAAGAGTTAAAAAAAAGTTTGTTAAAACTTGTTAAGTTATAAATTTTTGTTTTGTGTATTATTTAAATGTTAAGATGAAATTGTGATAATAAATGTTAATGAATTGTTCCTGAGTAGTTTTTTTTAGTAGTTCCTGAGTAGTTCCTAAGTAGAAATAAAATATCTTCATTTAAATAAAATAATAAATAAATAAACAAAGTTGTATAGCGTTTTATAAATACTTTATAATATATACATTATAAAGTATTTATAAAACACAATACAATGTACTTTTATTTTATTAAATGAAAATATATTATTTCTATTTAATAACCAAAAAAAAAAAAAACTACTCAAGAACAATTCAAAACTTTATTAGAACAATTTTATTTCAACATCTAACACAAAACAAAAATTTTACAACTTACAAGCTGTAAACAAAATATACTATTTCTTATTTTCTTTTAATTTTTTTTGTTACCACATTTTAATACCTTTGGCTAGTTTAAGATCTCTTGATATCTCGGGGTTATAGTATGGGCTATATTTTTAGAAATTCTTAGGTTAATTAAATAAATTTTGAACAAACAATATTAAATTTTGAAAATGCAAAAAGGCCAAACGATTTGAACTGGATTTTTTTTAACTATTAATTAACTATAAGATATCCTAATATACAAATTTAAACTTCTCTATTATCTTAAAAGTCCACTAAAGTTATTTTTATAGCGCTATTTCTCAACTTAATAAACATCAAAATTTTGCTGGTCGCTTACGTAAATTCCCGTTCTCTCCAATTAAACAATTCACACACTTAAATCCGTTTTAGTTCTTTTAAATTATATTTTCACTGTATTAACTCTTTCAATTTTCTTATTCCTGTTTAATCTGGCCAAGTTTACTCACAAAACTGTATAATTTAGACGAACTCTTTCCAAAAAAATAGAATTTTGACTGGTCCTGGCAGGTCCCATCTTGTAAGCGTCACCCACGCCATCCAACTCAACTCTAACTACGCGTCGTTAGATTCTACAATTGTTTTAAAATATGGCCGCCTTTCTTCTTAAAAAAAAAACACATATGGGTTATAATTTAGTTCGATTTCTTTCCACTAGACTTTCACACATCTGTGTTACAGCTGACATACCAACAAGTTTGTTTTCACCAGTTTTTATTTCGTTAATTAGGTTGAAACTCACTGTTTCAATTTCCTATCGTCAACAAACCTTCCAGTGTTTATTTTATTAATATTATTAGTGTGTGAAGTGTCTTTGTGTTTTACTTTTGTGATATTTCCGAATTGTGTGTGTTTTTAGCCCAATTTTTCAAACATAACCTATCAATTTTCTTTTGTTTACAAACGTGTTCACTTTCTTCTTCAAGTAATTACTTAGCCCTATGTTCCTACAGTTTACAAATTTGTTTACACATAACTATTATTAGATTATCTTATTTTAATTTATGTGTTAGGTTATTTGATATAACAAATTTCCTAATACATTTCCAGTTCAAAACCCTTGTTTACAATTCCTAGGCTTTTACCAGAATTTAGTTTCAATTTTAACCTAACCAATCTTTTAATGAATTTTTGTTTAAATTTTGTGTGAGTTATTTCTAATATATTCCTCCAATTCTTAAATAATATTATATAGTCCATTCTATAAATGTTACAATGTCCCCTAATTTAATTTAAACAAAAAAAAATAATCCTAATATCTACATTACACATATTTTTTACATTTTACAAGCTTGCTTAAATATACATATTTTTTTTTTTTTTTAAATTAAATTTAAATTTACATTTATTTCCTACTTGTACATTTTATTTAATAACTACCTGAACACATTTTTATTGAGTACGTTATACCTCAACACTTTGGCTAACTTATTGTCCATTGTCTTTACCACTTTTATAATTGTCCACTTAAAAGTCATTTATACCTTCATCTGTCCACTTTCGTCCATTTATACTTAATTCTATAATACAATTTTATCTTAACTCTTTACCAATCAAATACTGAGCTGAAAACTTCAAGCTACTTGTCTTACATGGTTTATACTAGTTTAAAACTCGCATAATACTATTTCATTAATTTTATATGTTGTTATTTATTATTCTATTTACTATCTCTTTTTTCGCATCCTCCCAACTATTCATCATAAATTTTTTTTTCAATTAAAATTAATTTGTCTTAACCTTGCCTCAACCTCACTTCAGTTATAAATCTATCAACTCTATCTGAACACAACTATATTAAATTTAACCCCAATTTCATATTACTATTATTTTATTATTATTATTATTTTTTTTTTTTAAACTCTTTATTATACTATATACTTTGTTACATATATATATGACGGTAATTCACCTTACCTCCACTTATTAACGTAGACATTTATTTTATTTTAACATATTTTCGACGACATCAACATCATTAACACCCTTATTCACGTAGACATTTATTTTATTTCACATATTATCGACGTTATTTATATATTTCATTTTATTTTCAAATTCCCCTTTTTCCAAATTATATTTCCCCTTTTTATATTGTTATGCTCATCCAGTTCAATTATTTTCTTATATCATTTCAGTTTATTTTGTATGAAGTTTAACATCTAATATTTTTAAAGGTCGCAATCTCATATCCTCTATTTGATCATATCTATAGCTCCTTCGATTACACTGTCCCTATATCAACGAATATCAATTTTGTTTTAATACTTATTTATCAACGCAGATTCTCCCTTACAATACGACGAAGTTTAAATATACATAATTTTATCTTTATTCATTATTCAACGAAGTTTCTAATAAATTATCGTAGATATAGTTACCATCCCTTAAAACTTATCTCCTGCTAACGTTTTCTATACACATAGTCACCTAGAGTTTATTCATATTGCTTCCTTTACCTATATTTAATATCTCCCTTCCTATTTTATTTAAATTTATATATTTTTCTTTCTTTATTTTTTTTCAAGTGTTTGTTTAATAATTAAGTCATTTCTGGTCCATTATCATTTCCGGTTTATTTGTTATCTATCCCTCCTACATTCGCTTCCTTCTCCTAATACTTTTATATTCTGAGTCATTCCTGTTGTTTCCATCTTATTATCCTTTGTTATTTTCCTTTCTCTCGACTTCTCCTTAATACATGTCATTTTACTGCCTGTGTCTATTAATGCCTGTAAACTTGTTTCCTCTATTTAATTTCTATTCCTGGGTTTCCTATGGTCTTAGTTTTCCAATTGACTGTGGGCACCATGCTCTTTTCTTGTCCCCACGCCTGTCCTGGCCTTAACACCGTTTACATCTCCATTGTATCTTTCATCTGCTTCATAAGTTCTATTTTCTGTGTTTCTCTCATATTTAAATTCCATTTCCCATTTTCCAAACTTGAGTTGTGCCTCCACATCCATTAACATATCCGTACCTATGATCATTTCTCTCAACAAGCTTTGTACCACTATGCATTGAAACGGATATTTAACTCCTTCCATTTCTCCTATTACCATTTTCATTTTATTAATCTGTTCAGTCTTCCTTTTAGTTGCGGTTTGAATTGTTATATTTTTTATTGCCAGTACCTCCATCTTTCCTACTTCATTTCTTAATTTTAACTCTCCTAACTCTTCTGTGTTTTTCTTTGTTATATATTCGACTTTCTCTATCTCTTTTTTATCAATTTCTATCTCATCAGCTATTATTTCATTTGTTTTCTCAAAATTTTCCTTAATCTCCTCTAATTCTCCATCTTTCTCCTCTAAGTCTCTTCTCTCATCCTCTACTACAGCATTATTCTTTTTTCTCCACTGCTCCCTCATATCCTCTATCATTTTCCTATTTTCCTCCCGTATTTCATCTTTTATTACTTTTAGATCCTCCTTCATCTCTCTTATTTCGTCTCTATTTTCCTCTAATTTTTTGTTTAAATCTTTCATATCCTCCCTCATATCTTTCATTTCCCCTTTTATTTCATCTATCTTATCTAATTTTCTATTCATATTTTCATTATTTATATCTAATTTTCTACCTAGATCCTCTCTCATATCCTTCATCTCCTCTTTTATTTTCTCATTCCCTTTATTTATTTCTTTTAGTAAGTTTTGGTTGCTTTCGAACAATTTTTTTATCCAGTCATCATTATTTCTACTTCCACTTTCACTACCCCTTCGTTCCTGTTCAATTTCTACAAGTGGTAGTCCCCTAGCTTCATCTACCTCCATGTTTGGTATTGGCATATCTGTGCCTTCCATTTCTTTCATTTCCAAATTTGTCCCTTTTTCCTGGTCCCCTACAACTACCAGCTCGCCTATATTTTTTCTTTTTTAGCTGTAAGTAAACTTATTATACACATAAACCATTTTTATATATACTATAAACCTAGCCTTGATTCGATTCAACTCAGTGTTTAATTTTACAAAATTTTGTCTAAATCTATTTCCAGTTCAAATGTTTTTCATATAAAAAGTACTAAATTAATTTTATTTCAAAATCTCTCTAAATAAATTTTATCGAGCCCCCACGTTGTTGCGCCAAATATAAAGTATTTATAAAACACAATACAATGTACTTTTATTTTATTAAATGAAAATATATTATTTCTATTTAATAACCAAAAAAAAAAAAAACTACTCAAGAACAATTCAAAACTTTATTAGAACAATTTTATTTCAACATCTAACACAAAACAAAAATTTTACAACTTACAAGCTGTAAACAAAATATACTATTTCTTATTTTCTTTTAATTTTTTTTGTTACCACATTTTAATACCTTTGGCTAGTTTAAGATCTCTTGATATCTCGGGGTTATAGTATGGGCTATATTTTTAGAAATTCTTAGGTTAATTAAATAAATTTTGAACAAACAATATTAAATTTTGAAAATGCAAAAAGGCCAAACGATTTGAACTGGATTTTTTTTAACTATTAATTAACTATAAGATATCCTAATATACAAATTTAAACTTCTCTATTATCTTAAAAGTCCACTAAAGTTATTTTTATAGCGCTATTTCTCAACTTAATAAACATCAAAATTTTGCTGGTCGCTTACGTAAATTCCCGTTCTCTCCAATTAAACAATTCACACACTTAAATCCGTTTTAGTTCTTTTAAATTATATTTTCACTGTATTAACTCTTTCAATTTTCTTATTCCTGTTTAATCTGGCCAAGTTTACTCACAAAACTGTATAATTTAGACGAACTCTTTCCAAAAAAATAGAATTTTGACTGGTCCTGGCAGGTCCCATCTTGTAAGCGTCACCCACGCCATCCAACTCAACTCTAACTACGCGTCGTTAGATTCTACAATTGTTTTAAAATATGGCCGCCTTTCTTCTTAAAAAAAAAACACATATGGGTTATAATTTAGTTCGATTTCTTTCCACTAGACTTTCACACATCTGTGTTACAGCTGACATACCAACAAGTTTGTTTTCACCAGTTTTTATTTCGTTAATTTGGTTGAAACTCACTGTTTCAATTTCCTATCGTCAACAAACCTTCCAGTGTTTATTTTATTAATATTATTAGTGTGTGAAGTGTCTTTGTGTTTTACTTTTGTGATATTTCCGAATTGTGTGTGTTTTTAGCCCAATTTTTCAAACATAACCTATCAATTTTCTTTTGTTTACAAACGTGTTCACTTTCTTCTTCAAGTAATTACTTAGCCCTATGTTCCTACAGTTTACAAATTTGTTTACACATAACTATTATTAGATTATCTTATTTTAATTTATGTGTTAGGTTATTTGATATAACAAATTTCCTAATACATTTCCAGTTCAAAACCCTTGTTTACAATTCCTAGGCTTTTACCAGAATTTAGTTTCAATTTTAACCTAACCAATCTTTTAATGAATTTTTGTTTAAATTTTGTGTGAGTTATTTCTAATATATTCCTCCAATTCTTAAATAATATTATATAGTCCATTCTATAAATGTTACAATGTCCCCTAATTTAATTTAAACAAAAAAAAATAATCCTAATATCTACATTACACATATTTTTTACATTTTACAAGCTTGCTTAAATATACATATTTTTTTTTTTTTTTAAATTAAATTTAAATTTACATTTATTTCCTACTTGTACATTTTATTTAATAACTACCTGAACACATTTTTATTGAGTACGTTATACCTCAACACTTTGGCTAACTTATTGTCCATTGTCTTTACCACTTTTATAATTGTCCACTTAAAAGTCATTTATACCTTCATCTGTCCACTTTCGTCCATTTATACTTAATTCTATAATACAATTTTATCTTAACTCTTTACCAATCAAATACTGAGCTGAAAACTTCAAGCTACTTGTCTTACATGGTTTATACTAGTTTAAAACTCGCATAATACTATTTCATTAATTTTATATGTTGTTATTTATTATTCTATTTACTATCTCTTTTTTCGCATCCTCCCAACTATTCATCATAAATTTTTTTTTCAATTAAAATTAATTTGTCTTAACCTTGCCTCAACCTCACTTCAGTTATAAATCT
This sequence comes from Prosapia bicincta, assembly GCA_036971475.1. Lineage (NCBI taxonomy): Eukaryota > Metazoa > Arthropoda > Insecta > Hemiptera > Cercopidae > Prosapia > Prosapia bicincta. The sequence goes on from JBAIZL010000005.1 coordinate 228,533,727, forward strand.
ATCAACTCTATCTGAACACAACTATATTAAATTTAACCCCAATTTCATATTACTATTATTTTATTATTATTATTATTTTTTTTTTTTAAACTCTTTATTATACTATATACTTTGTTACATATATATATGACGGTAATTCACCTTACCTCCACTTATTAACGTAGACATTTATTTTATTTTAACATATTTTCGACGACATCAACATCATTAACACCCTTATTCACGTAGACATTTATTTTATTTCACATATTATCGACGTTATTTATATATTTCATTTTATTTTCAAATTCCCCTTTTTCCAAATTATATTTCCCCTTTTTATATTGTTATGCTCATCCAGTTCAATTATTTTCTTATATCATTTCAGTTTATTTTGTATGAAGTTTAACATCTAATATTTTTAAAGGTCGCAATCTCATATCCTCTATTTGATCATATCTATAGCTCCTTCGATTACACTGTCCCTATATCAACGAATATCAATTTTGTTTTAATACTTATTTATCAACGCAGATTCTCCCTTACAATACGACGAAGTTTAAATATACATAATTTTATCTTTATTCATTATTCAACGAAGTTTCTAATAAATTATCGTAGATATAGTTACCATCCCTTAAAACTTATCTCCTGCTAACGTTTTCTATACACATAGTCACCTAGAGTTTATTCATATTGCTTCCTTTACCTATATTTAATATCTCCCTTCCTATTTTATTTAAATTTATATATTTTTCTTTCTTTATTTTTTTTCAAGTGTTTGTTTAATAATTAAGTCATTTCTGGTCCATTATCATTTCCGGTTTATTTGTTATCTATCCCTCCTACATTCGCTTCCTTCTCCTAATACTTTTATATTCTGAGTCATTCCTGTTGTTTCCATCTTATTATCCTTTGTTATTTTCCTTTCTCTCGACTTCTCCTTAATACATGTCATTTTACTGCCTGTGTCTATTAATGCCTGTAAACTTGTTTCCTCTATTTAATTTCTATTCCTGGGTTTCCTATGGTCTTAGTTTTCCAATTGACTGTGGGCACCATGCTCTTTTCTTGTCCCCACGCCTGTCCTGGCCTTAACACCGTTTACATCTCCATTGTATCTTTCATCTGCTTCATAAGTTCTATTTTCTGTGTTTCTCTCATATTTAAATTCCATTTCCCATTTTCCAAACTTGAGTTGTGCCTCCACATCCATTAACATATCCGTACCTATGATCATTTCTCTCAACAAGCTTTGTACCACTATGCATTGAAACGGATATTTAACTCCTTCCATTTCTCCTATTACCATTTTCATTTTATTAATCTGTTCAGTCTTCCTTTTAGTTGCGGTTTGAATTGTTATATTTTTTATTGCCAGTACCTCCATCTTTCCTACTTCATTTCTTAATTTTAACTCTCCTAACTCTTCTGTGTTTTTCTTTGTTATATATTCGACTTTCTCTATCTCTTTTTTATCAATTTCTATCTCATCAGCTATTATTTCATTTGTTTTCTCAAAATTTTCCTTAATCTCCTCTAATTCTCCATCTTTCTCCTCTAAGTCTCTTCTCTCATCCTCTACTACAGCATTATTCTTTTTTCTCCACTGCTCCCTCATATCCTCTATCATTTTCCTATTTTCCTCCCGTATTTCATCTTTTATTACTTTTAGATCCTCCTTCATCTCTCTTATTTCGTCTCTATTTTCCTCTAATTTTTTGTTTAAATCTTTCATATCCTCCCTCATATCTTTCATTTCCCCTTTTATTTCATCTATCTTATCTAATTTTCTATTCATATTTTCATTATTTATATCTAATTTTCTACCTAGATCCTCTCTCATATCCTTCATCTCCTCTTTTATTTTCTCATTCCCTTTATTTATTTCTTTTAGTAAGTTTTGGTTGCTTTCGAACAATTTTTTTATCCAGTCATCATTATTTCTACTTCCACTTTCACTACCCCTTCGTTCCTGTTCAATTTCTACAAGTGGTAGTCCCCTAGCTTCATCTACCTCCATGTTTGGTATTGGCATATCTGTGCCTTCCATTTCTTTCATTTCCAAATTTGTCCCTTTTTCCTGGTCCCCTACAACTACCAGCTCGCCTATATTTTTTCTTTTTTAGCTGTAAGTAAACTTATTATACACATAAACCATTTTTATATATACTATAAACCTAGCCTTGATTCGATTCAACTCAGTGTTTAATTTTACAAAATTTTGTCTAAATCTATTTCCAGTTCAAATGTTTTTCATATAAAAAGTACTAAATTAATTTTATTTCAAAATCTCTCTAAATAAATTTTATCGAGCCCCCACGTTGTTGCGCCAAATATAAAGTATTTATAAAACACAATACAATGTACTTTTATTTTATTAAATGAAAATATATTATTTCTATTTAATAACCAAAAAAAAAAAAAAACTACTCAAGAACAATTCAAAACTTTATTAGAACAATTTTATTTCAACATCTAACACAAAACAAAAATTTTACAACTTACAAGCTGTAAACAAAATATACTATTTCTTATTTTCTTTTAATTTTTTTTGTTACCACATTTTAATACCTTTGGCTAGTTTAAGATCTCTTGATATCTCGGGGTTATAGTATGGGCTATATTTTTAGAAATTCTTAGGTTAATTAAATAAATTTTGAACAAACAATATTAAATTTTGAAAATGCAAAAAGGCCAAACGATTTGAACTGGATTTTTTTTAACTATTAATTAACTATAAGATATCCTAATATACAAATTTAAACTTCTCTATTATCTTAAAAGTCCACTAAAGTTATTTTTATAGCGCTATTTCTCAACTTAATAAACATCAAAATTTTGCTGGTCGCTTACGTAAATTCCCGTTCTCTCCAATTAAACAATTCACACACTTAAATCCGTTTTAGTTCTTTTAAATTATATTTTCACTGTATTAACTCTTTCAATTTTCTTATTCCTGTTTAATCTGGCCAAGTTTACTCACAAAACTGTATAATTTAGACGAACTCTTTCCAAAAAAATAGAATTTTGACTGGTCCTGGCAGGTCCCATCTTGTAAGCGTCACCCACGCCATCCAACTCAACTCTAACTACGCGTCGTTAGATTCTACAATTGTTTTAAAATATGGCCGCCTTTCTTCTTAAAAAAAAAACACATATGGGTTATAATTTAGTTCGATTTCTTTCCACTAGACTTTCACACATCTGTGTTACAGCTGACATACCAACAAGTTTGTTTTCACCAGTTTTTATTTCGTTAATTTGGTTGAAACTCACTGTTTCAATTTCCTATCGTCAACAAACCTTCCAGTGTTTATTTTATTAATATTATTAGTGTGTGAAGTGTCTTTGTGTTTTACTTTTGTGATATTTCCGAATTGTGTGTGTTTTTAGCCCAATTTTTCAAACATAACCTATCAATTTTCTTTTGTTTACAAACGTGTTCACTTTCTTCTTCAAGTAATTACTTAGCCCTATGTTCCTACAGTTTACAAATTTGTTTACACATAACTATTATTAGATTATCTTATTTTAATTTATGTGTTAGGTTATTTGATATAACAAATTTCCTAATACATTTCCAGTTCAAAACCCTTGTTTACAATTCCTAGGCTTTTACCAGAATTTAGTTTCAATTTTAACCTAACCAATCTTTTAATGAATTTTTGTTTAAATTTTGTGTGAGTTATTTCTAATATATTCCTCCAATTCTTAAATAATATTATATAGTCCATTCTATAAATGTTACAATGTCCCCTAATTTAATTTAAACAAAAAAAAATAATCCTAATATCTACATTACACATATTTTTTACATTTTACAAGCTTGCTTAAATATACATATTTTTTTTTTTTTTTAAATTAAATTTAAATTTACATTTATTTCCTACTTGTACATTTTATTTAATAACTACCTGAACACATTTTTATTGAGTACGTTATACCTCAACACTTTGGCTAACTTATTGTCCATTGTCTTTACCACTTTTATAATTGTCCACTTAAAAGTCATTTATACCTTCATCTGTCCACTTTCGTCCATTTATACTTAATTCTATAATACAATTTTATCTTAACTCTTTACCAATCAAATACTGAGCTGAAAACTTCAAGCTACTTGTCTTACATGGTTTATACTAGTTTAAAACTCGCATAATACTATTTCATTAATTTTATATGTTGTTATTTATTATTCTATTTACTATCTCTTTTTTCGCATCCTCCCAACTATTCATCATAAATTTTTTTTTCAATTAAAATTAATTTGTCTTAACCTTGCCTCAACCTCACTTCAGTTATAAATCTATCAACTCTATCTGAACACAACTATATTAAATTTAACCCCAATTTCATATTACTATTATTTTATTATTATTATTATTTTTTTTTTTTAAACTCTTTATTATACTATATACTTTGTTACATATATATATGACGGTAATTCACCTTACCTCCACTTATTAACGTAGACATTTATTTTATTTTAACATATTTTCGACGACATCAACATCATTAACACCCTTATTCACGTAGACATTTATTTTATTTCACATATTATCGACGTTATTTATATATTTCATTTTATTTTCAAATTCCCCTTTTTCCAAATTATATTTCCCCTTTTTATATTGTTATGCTCATCCAGTTCAATTATTTTCTTATATCATTTCAGTTTATTTTGTATGAAGTTTAACATCTAATATTTTTAAAGGTCGCAATCTCATATCCTCTATTTGATCATATCTATAGCTCCTTCGATTACACTGTCCCTATATCAACGAATATCAATTTTGTTTTAATACTTATTTATCAACGCAGATTCTCCCTTACAATACGACGAAGTTTAAATATACATAATTTTATCTTTATTCATTATTCAACGAAGTTTCTAATAAATTATCGTAGATATAGTTACCATCCCTTAAAACTTATCTCCTGCTAACGTTTTCTATACACATAGTCACCTAGAGTTTATTCATATTGCTTCCTTTACCTATATTTAATATCTCCCTTCCTATTTTATTTAAATTTATATATTTTTCTTTCTTTATTTTTTTTCAAGTGTTTGTTTAATAATTAAGTCATTTCTGGTCCATTATCATTTCCGGTTTATTTGTTATCTATCCCTCCTACATTCGCTTCCTTCTCCTAATACTTTTATATTCTGAGTCATTCCTGTTGTTTCCATCTTATTATCCTTTGTTATTTTCCTTTCTCTCGACTTCTCCTTAATACATGTCATTTTACTGCCTGTGTCTATTAATGCCTGTAAACTTGTTTCCTCTATTTAATTTCTATTCCTGGGTTTCCTATGGTCTTAGTTTTCCAATTGACTGTGGGCACCATGCTCTTTTCTTGTCCCCACGCCTGTCCTGGCCTTAACACCGTTTACATCTCCATTGTATCTTTCATCTGCTTCATAAGTTCTATTTTCTGTGTTTCTCTCATATTTAAATTCCATTTCCCATTTTCCAAACTTGAGTTGTGCCTCCACATCCATTAACATATCCGTACCTATGATCATTTCTCTCAACAAGCTTTGTACCACTATGCATTGAAACGGATATTTAACTCCTTCCATTTCTCCTATTACCATTTTCATTTTATTAATCTGTTCAGTCTTCCTTTTAGTTGCGGTTTGAATTGTTATATTTTTTATTGCCAGTACCTCCATCTTTCCTACTTCATTTCTTAATTTTAACTCTCCTAACTCTTCTGTGTTTTTCTTTGTTATATATTCGACTTTCTCTATCTCTTTTTTATCAATTTCTATCTCATCAGCTATTATTTCATTTGTTTTCTCAAAATTTTCCTTAATCTCCTCTAATTCTCCATCTTTCTCCTCTAAGTCTCTTCTCTCATCCTCTACTACAGCATTATTCTTTTTTCTCCACTGCTCCCTCATATCCTCTATCATTTTCCTATTTTCCTCCCGTATTTCATCTTTTATTACTTTTAGATCCTCCTTCATCTCTCTTATTTCGTCTCTATTTTCCTCTAATTTTTTGTTTAAATCTTTCATATCCTCCCTCATATCTTTCATTTCCCCTTTTATTTCATCTATCTTATCTAATTTTCTATTCATATTTTCATTATTTATATCTAATTTTCTACCTAGATCCTCTCTCATATCCTTCATCTCCTCTTTTATTTTCTCATTCCCTTTATTTATTTCTTTTAGTAAGTTTTGGTTGCTTTCGAACAATTTTTTTATCCAGTCATCATTATTTCTACTTCCACTTTCACTACCCCTTCGTTCCTGTTCAATTTCTACAAGTGGTAGTCCCCTAGCTTCATCTACCTCCATGTTTGGTATTGGCATATCTGTGCCTTCCATTTCTTTCATTTCCAAATTTGTCCCTTTTTCCTGGTCCCCTACAACTACCAGCTCGCCTATATTTTTTCTTTTTTAGCTGTAAGTAAACTTATTATACACATAAACCATTTTTATATATACTATAAACCTAGCCTTGATTCGATTCAACTCAGTGTTTAATTTTACAAAATTTTGTCTAAATCTATTTCCAGTTCAAATGTTTTTCATATAAAAAGTACTAAATTAATTTTATTTCAAAATCTCTCTAAATAAATTTTATCGAGCCCCCACGTTGTTGCGCCAAATATAAAGTATTTATAAAACACAATACAATGTACTTTTATTTTATTAAATGAAAATATATTATTTCTATTTAATAACCAAAAAAAAAAAAAAACTACTCAAGAACAATTCAAAACTTTATTAGAACAATTTTATTTCAACATCTAACACAAAACAAAAATTTTACAACTTACAAGCTGTAAACAAAATATACTATTTCTTATTTTCTTTTAATTTTTTTTGTTACCACATTTTAATACCTTTGGCTAGTTTAAGATCTCTTGATATCTCGGGGTTATAGTATGGGCTATATTTTTAGAAATTCTTAGGTTAATTAAATAAATTTTGAACAAACAATATTAAATTTTGAAAATGCAAAAAGGCCAAACGATTTGAACTGGATTTTTTTTAACTATTAATTAACTATAAGATATCCTAATATACAAATTTAAACTTCTCTATTATCTTAAAAGTCCACTAAAGTTATTTTTATAGCGCTATTTCTCAACTTAATAAACATCAAAATTTTGCTGGTCGCTTACGTAAATTCCCGTTCTCTCCAATTAAACAATTCACACACTTAAATCCGTTTTAGTTCTTTTAAATTATATTTTCACTGTATTAACTCTTTCAATTTTCTTATTCCTGTTTAATCTGGCCAAGTTTACTCACAAAACTGTATAATTTAGACGAACTCTTTCCAAAAAAATAGAATTTTGACTGGTCCTGGCAGGTCCCATCTTGTAAGCGTCACCCACGCCATCCAACTCAACTCTAACTACGCGTCGTTAGATTCTACAATTGTTTTAAAATATGGCCGCCTTTCTTCTTAAAAAAAAAACACATATGGGTTATAATTTAGTTCGATTTCTTTCCACTAGACTTTCACACATCTGTGTTACAGCTGACATACCAACAAGTTTGTTTTCACCAGTTTTTATTTCGTTAATTTGGTTGAAACTCACTGTTTCAATTTCCTATCGTCAACAAACCTTCCAGTGTTTATTTTATTAATATTATTAGTGTGTGAAGTGTCTTTGTGTTTTACTTTTGTGATATTTCCGAATTGTGTGTGTTTTTAGCCCAATTTTTCAAACATAACCTATCAATTTTCTTTTGTTTACAAACGTGTTCACTTTCTTCTTCAAGTAATTACTTAGCCCTATGTTCCTACAGTTTACAAATTTGTTTACACATAACTATTATTAGATTATCTTATTTTAATTTATGTGTTAGGTTATTTGATATAACAAATTTCCTAATACATTTCCAGTTCAAAACCCTTGTTTACAATTCCTAGGCTTTTACCAGAATTTAGTTTCAATTTTAACCTAACCAATCTTTTAATGAATTTTTGTTTAAATTTTGTGTGAGTTATTTCTAATATATTCCTCCAATTCTTAAATAATATTATATAGTCCATTCTATAAATGTTACAATGTCCCCTAATTTAATTTAAACAAAAAAAAATAATCCTAATATCTACATTACACATATTTTTTACATTTTACAAGCTTGCTTAAATATACATATTTTTTTTTTTTTTTAAATTAAATTTAAATTTACATTTATTTCCTACTTGTACATTTTATTTAATAACTACCTGAACACATTTTTATTGAGTACGTTATACCTCAACACTTTGGCTAACTTATTGTCCATTGTCTTTACCACTTTTATAATTGTCCACTTAAAAGTCATTTATACCTTCATCTGTCCACTTTCGTCCATTTATACTTAATTCTATAATACAATTTTATCTTAACTCTTTACCAATCAAATACTGAGCTGAAAACTTCAAGCTACTTGTCTTACATGGTTTATACTAGTTTAAAACTCGCATAATACTATTTCATTAATTTTATATGTTGTTATTTATTATTCTATTTACTATCTCTTTTTTCGCATCCTCCCAACTATTCATCATAAATTTTTTTTTCAATTAAAATTAATTTGTCTTAACCTTGCCTCAACCTCACTTCAGTTATAAATCTATCAACTCTATCTGAACACAACTATATTAAATTTAACCCCAATTTCATATTACTATTATTTTATTATTATTATTATTTTTTTTTTTTAAACTCTTTATTATACTATATACTTTGTTACATATATATATGACGGTAATTCACCTTACCTCCACTTATTAACGTAGACATTTATTTTATTTTAACATATTTTCGACGACATCAACATCATTAACACCCTTATTCACGTAGACATTTATTTTATTTCACATATTATCGACGTTATTTATATATTTCATTTTATTTTCAAATTCCCCTTTTTCCAAATTATATTTCCCCTTTTTATATTGTTATGCTCATCCAGTTCAATTATTTTCTTATATCATTTCAGTTTATTTTGTATGAAGTTTAACATCTAATATTTTTAAAGGTCGCAATCTCATATCCTCTATTTGATCATATCTATAGCTCCTTCGATTACACTGTCCCTATATCAACGAATATCAATTTTGTTTTAATACTTATTTATCAACGCAGATTCTCCCTTACAATACGACGAAGTTTAAATATACATAATTTTATCTTTATTCATTATTCAACGAAGTTTCTAATAAATTATCGTAGATATAGTTACCATCCCTTAAAACTTATCTCCTGCTAACGTTTTCTATACACATAGTCACCTAGAGTTTATTCATATTGCTTCCTTTACCTATATTTAATATCTCCCTTCCTATTTTATTTAAATTTATATATTTTTCTTTCTTTATTTTTTTTCAAGTGTTTGTTTAATAATTAAGTCATTTCTGGTCCATTATCATTTCCGGTTTATTTGTTATCTATCCCTCCTACATTCGCTTCCTTCTCCTAATACTTTTATATTCTGAGTCATTCCTGTTGTTTCCATCTTATTATCCTTTGTTATTTTCCTTTCTCTCGACTTCTCCTTAATACATGTCATTTTACTGCCTGTGTCTATTAATGCCTGTAAACTTGTTTCCTCTATTTAATTTCTATTCCTGGGTTTCCTATGGTCTTAGTTTTCCAATTGACTGTGGGCACCATGCTCTTTTCTTGTCCCCACGCCTGTCCTGGCCTTAACACCGTTTACATCTCCATTGTATCTTTCATCTGCTTCATAAGTTCTATTTTCTGTGTTTCTCTCATATTTAAATTCCATTTCCCATTTTCCAAACTTGAGTTGTGCCTCCACATCCATTAACATATCCGTACCTATGATCATTTCTCTCAACAAGCTTTGTACCACTATGCATTGAAACGGATATTTAACTCCTTCCATTTCTCCTATTACCATTTTCATTTTATTAATCTGTTCAGTCTTCCTTTTAGTTGCGGTTTGAATTGTTATATTTTTTATTGCCAGTACCTCCATCTTTCCTACTTCATTTCTTAATTTTAACTCTCCTAACTCTTCTGTGTTTTTCTTTGTTATATATTCGACTTTCTCTATCTCTTTTTTATCAATTTCTATCTCATCAGCTATTATTTCATTTGTTTTCTCAAAATTTTCCTTAATCTCCTCTAATTCTCCATCTTTCTCCTCTAAGTCTCTTCTCTCATCCTCTACTACAGCATTATTCTTTTTTCTCCACTGCTCCCTCATATCCTCTATCATTTTCCTATTTTCCTCCCGTATTTCATCTTTTATTACTTTTAGATCCTCCTTCATCTCTCTTATTTCGTCTCTATTTTCCTCTAATTTTTTGTTTAAATCTTTCATATCCTCCCTCATATCTTTCATTTCCCCTTTTATTTCATCTATCTTATCTAATTTTCTATTCATATTTTCATTATTTATATCTAATTTTCTACCTAGATCCTCTCTCATATCCTTCATCTCCTCTTTTATTTTCTCATTCCCTTTATTTATTTCTTTTAGTAAGTTTTGGTTGCTTTCGAACAATTTTTTTATCCAGTCATCATTATTTCTACTTCCACTTTCACTACCCCTTCGTTCCTGTTCAATTTCTACAAGTGGTAGTCCCCTAGCTTCATCTACCTCCATGTTTGGTATTGGCATATCTGTGCCTTCCATTTCTTTCATTTCCAAATTTGTCCCTTTTTCCTGGTCCCCTACAACTACCAGCTCGCCTATATTTTTTCTTTTTTAGCTGTAAGTAAACTTATTATACACATAAACCATTTTTATATATACTATAAACCTAGCCTTGATTCGATTCAACTCAGTGTTTAATTTTACAAAATTTTGTCTAAATCTATTTCCAGTTCAAATGTTTTTCATATAAAAAGTACTAAATTAATTTTATTTCAAAATCTCTCTAAATAAATTTTATCGAGCCCCCACGTTGTTGCGCCAAATATAAAGTATTTATAAAACACAATACAATGTACTTTTATTTTATTAAATGAAAATATATTATTTCTATTTAATAACCAAAAAAAAAAAAACTACTCAAGAACAATTCAAAACTTTATTAGAACAATTTTATTTCAACATCTAACACAAAACAAAAATTTTACAACTTACAAGCTGTAAACAAAATATACTATTTCTTATTTTCTTTTAATTTTTTTTGTTACCACATTTTAATACCTTTGGCTAGTTTAAGATCTCTTGATATCTCGGGGTTATAGTATGGGCTATATTTTTAGAAATTCTTAGGTTAATTAAATAAATTTTGAACAAACAATATTAAATTTTGAAAATGCAAAAAGGCCAAACGATTTGAACTGGATTTTTTTTAACTATTAATTAACTATAAGATATCCTAATATACAAATTTAAACTTCTCTATTATCTTAAAAGTCCACTAAAGTTATTTTTATAGCGCTATTTCTCAACTTAATAAACATCAAAATTTTGCTGGTCGCTTACGTAAATTCCCGTTCTCTCCAATTAAACAATTCACACACTTAAATCCGTTTTAGTTCTTTTAAATTATATTTTCACTGTATTAACTCTTTCAATTTTCTTATTCCTGTTTAATCTGGCCAAGTTTACTCACAAAACTGTATAATTTAGACGAACTCTTTCCAAAAAAATAGAATTTTGACTGGTCCTGGCAGGTCCCATCTTGTAAGCGTCACCCACGCCATCCAACTCAACTCTAACTATGCGTCGTTAGATTCTACAATTGTTTTAAAATATGGCCGCCTTTCTTCTTAAAAAAAAAACACATATGGGTTATAATTTAGTTCGATTTCTTTCCACTAGACTTTCACACATCTGTGTTACAGCTGACATACCAACAAGTTTGTTTTCACCAGTTTTTATTTCGTTAATTTGGTTGAAACTCACTGTTTCAATTTCCTATCGTCAACAAACCTTCCAGTGTTTATTTTATTAATATTATTAGTGTGTGAAGTGTCTTTGTGTTTTACTTTTGTGATATTTCCGAATTGTGTGTGTTTTTAGCCCAATTTTTCAAACATAACCTATCAATTTTCTTTTGTTTACAAACGTGTTCACTTTCTTCTTCAAGTAATTACTTAGCCCTATGTTCCTACAGTTTACAAATTTGTTTACACATAACTATTATTAGATTATCTTATTTTAATTTATGTTAGGTTATTTGATATAACAAATTTCCTAATACATTTCCAGTTCAAAACCCTTGTTTACAATTCCTAGGCTTTTACCAGAATTTAGTTTCAATTTTAACCTAACCAATCTTTTAATGAATTTTTGTTTAAATTTTGTGTGAGTTATTTCTAATATATTCCTCCAATTCTTAAATAATATTATATAGTCCATTCTATAAATGTTACAATGTCCCCTAATTTAATTTAAACAAAAAAAAATAATCCTAATATCTACATTACACATATTTTTTACATTTTACAAGCTTGCTTAAATATACATATTTTTTTTTTTTTTTAAATTAAATTTAAATTTACATTTATTTCCTACTTGTACATTTTATTTAATAACTACCTGAACACATTTTTATTGAGTACGTTATACCTCAACACTTTGGCTAACTTATTGTCCATTGTCTTTACCACTTTTATAATTGTCCACTTAAAAGTCATTTATACCTTCATCTGTCCACTTTCGTCCATTTATACTTAATTCTATAATACAATTTTATCTTAACTCTTTACCAATCAAATACTGAGCTGAAAACTTCAAGCTACTTGTCTTACATGGTTTATACTAGTTTAAAACTCGCATAATACTATTTCATTAATTTTATATGTTGTTATTTATTATTCTATTTACTATCTCTTTTTTCGCATCCTCCCAACTATTCATCATAAATTTTTTTTTCAATTAAAATTAATTTGTCTTAACCTTGCCTCAACCTCACTTCAGTTATAAATCTATCAACTCTATCTGAACACAACTATATTAAATTTAACCCCAATTTCATATTACTATTATTTTATTATTATTATTATTTTTTTTTTTTAAACTCTTTATTATACTATATACTTTGTTACATATATATATGACGGTAATTCACCTTACCTCCACTTATTAACGTAGACATTTATTTTATTTTAACATATTTTCGACGACATCAACATCATTAACACCCTTATTCACGTAGACATTTATTTTATTTCACATATTATCGACGTTATTTATATATTTCATTTTATTTTCAAATTCCCCTTTTTCCAAATTATATTTCCCCTTTTTATATTGTTATGCTCATCCAGTTCAATTATTTTCTTATATCATTTCAGTTTATTTTGTATGAAGTTTAACATCTAATATTTTTAAAGGTCGCAATCTCATATCCTCTATTTGATCATATCTATAGCTCCTTCGATTACACTGTCCCTATATCAACGAATATCAATTTTGTTTTAATACTTATTTATCAACGCAGATTCTCCCTTACAATACGACGAAGTTTAAATATACATAATTTTATCTTTATTCATTATTCAACGAAGTTTCTAATAAATTATCGTAGATATAGTTACCATCCCTTAAAACTTATCTCCTGCTAACGTTTTCTATACACATAGTCACCTAGAGTTTATTCATATTGCTTCCTTTACCTATATTTAATATCTCCCTTCCTATTTTATTTAAATTTATATATTTTTCTTTCTTTATTTTTTTTCAAGTGTTTGTTTAATAATTAAGTCATTTCTGGTCCATTATCATTTCCGGTTTATTTGTTATCTATCCCTCCTACATTCGCTTCCTTCTCCTAATACTTTTATATTCTGAGTCATTCCTGTTGTTTCCATCTTATTATCCTTTGTTATTTTCCTTTCTCTCGACTTCTCCTTAATACATGTCATTTTACTGCCTGTGTCTATTAATGCCTGTAAACTTGTTTCCTCTATTTAATTTCTATTCCTGGGTTTCCTATGGTCTTAGTTTTCCAATTGACTGTGGGCACCATGCTCTTTTCTTGTCCCCACGCCTGTCCTGGCCTTAACACCGTTTACATCTCCATTGTATCTTTCATCTGCTTCATAAGTTCTATTTTCTGTGTTTCTCTCATATTTAAATTCCATTTCCCATTTTCCAAACTTGAGTTGTGCCTCCACATCCATTAACATATCCGTACCTATGATCATTTCTCTCAACAAGCTTTGTACCACTATGCATTGAAACGGATATTTAACTCCTTCCATTTCTCCTATTACCATTTTCATTTTATTAATCTGTTCAGTCTTCCTTTTAGTTGCGGTTTGAATTGTTATATTTTTTATTGCCAGTACCTCCATCTTTCCTACTTCATTTCTTAATTTTAACTCTCCTAACTCTTCTGTGTTTTTCTTTGTTATATATTCGACTTTCTCTATCTCTTTTTTATCAATTTCTATCTCATCAGCTATTATTTCATTTGTTTTCTCAAAATTTTCCTTAATCTCCTCTAATTCTCCATCTTTCTCCTCTAAGTCTCTTCTCTCATCCTCTACTACAGCATTATTCTTTTTTCTCCACTGCTCCCTCATATCCTCTATCATTTTCCTATTTTCCTCCCGTATTTCATCTTTTATTACTTTTAGATCCTCCTTCATCTCTCTTATTTCGTCTCTATTTTCCTCTAATTTTTTGTTTAAATCTTTCATATCCTCCCTCATATCTTTCATTTCCCCTTTTATTTCATCTATCTTATCTAATTTTCTATTCATATTTTCATTATTTATATCTAATTTTCTACCTAGATCCTCTCTCATATCCTTCATCTCCTCTTTTATTTTCTCATTCCCTTTATTTATTTCTTTTAGTAAGTTTTGGTTGCTTTCGAACAATTTTTTTATCCAGTCATCATTATTTCTACTTCCACTTTCACTACCCCTTCGTTCCTGTTCAATTTCTACAAGTGGTAGTCCCCTAGCTTCATCTACCTCCATGTTTGGTATTGGCATATCTGTGCCTTCCATTTCTTTCATTTCCAAATTTGTCCCTTTTTCCTGGTCCCCTACAACTACCAGCTCGCCTATATTTTTTCTTTTTTAGCTGTAAGTAAACTTATTATACACATAAACCATTTTTATATATACTATAAACCTAGCCTTGATTCGATTCAACTCAGTGTTTAATTTTACAAAATTTTGTCTAAATCTATTTCCAGTTCAAATGTTTTTCATATAAAAAGTACTAAATTAATTTTATTTCAAAATCTCTCTAAATAAATTTTATCGAGCCCCCACGTTGTTGCGCCAAATATAAAGTATTTATAAAACACAATACAATGTACTTTTATTTTATTAAATGAAAATATATTATTTCTATTTAATAACCAAAAAAAAAAAAAACTACTCAAGAACAATTCAAAACTTTATTAGAACAATTTTATTTCAACATCTAACACAAAACAAAAATTTTACAACTTACAAGCTGTAAACAAAATATACTATTTCTTATTTTCTTTTAATTTTTTTTGTTACCACATTTTAATACCTTTGGCTAGTTTAAGATCTCTTGATATCTCGGGGTTATAGTATGGGCTATATTTTTAGAAATTCTTAGGTTAATTAAATAAATTTTGAACAAACAATATTAAATTTTGAAAATGCAAAAAGGCCAAACGATTTGAACTGGATTTTTTTTAACTATTAATTAACTATAAGATATCCTAATATACAAATTTAAACTTCTCTATTATCTTAAAAGTCCACTAAAGTTATTTTTATAGCGCTATTTCTCAACTTAATAAACATCAAAATTTTGCTGGTCGCTTACGTAAATTCCCGTTCTCTCCAATTAAACAATTCACACACTTAAATCCGTTTTAGTTCTTTTAAATTATATTTTCACTGTATTAACTCTTTCAATTTTCTTATTCCTGTTTAATCTGGCCAAGTTTACTCACAAAACTGTATAATTTAGACGAACTCTTTCCAAAAAAATAGAATTTTGACTGGTCCTGGCAGGTCCCATCTTGTAAGCGTCACCCACGCCATCCAACTCAACTCTAACTACGCGTCGTTAGATTCTACAATTGTTTTAAAATATGGCCGCCTTTCTTCTTAAAAAAAAAACACATATGGGTTATAATTTAGTTCGATTTCTTTCCACTAGACTTTCACACATCTGTGTTACAGCTGACATACCAACAAGTTTGTTTTCACCAGTTTTTATTTCGTTAATTTGGTTGAAACTCACTGTTTCAATTTCCTATCGTCAACAAACCTTCCAGTGTTTATTTTATTAATATTATTAGTGTGTGAAGTGTCTTTGTGTTTTACTTTTGTGATATTTCCGAATTGTGTGTGTTTTTAGCCCAATTTTTCAAACATAACCTATCAATTTTCTTTTGTTTACAAACGTGTTCACTTTCTTCTTCAAGTAATTACTTAGCCCTATGTTCCTACAGTTTACAAATTTGTTTACACATAACTATTATTAGATTATCTTATTTTAATTTATGTGTTAGGTTATTTGATATAACAAATTTCCTAATACATTTCCAGTTCAAAACCCTTGTTTACAATTCCTAGGCTTTTACCAGAATTTAGTTTCAATTTTAACCTAACCAATCTTTTAATGAATTTTTGTTTAAATTTTGTGTGAGTTATTTCTAATATATTCCTCCAATTCTTAAATAATATTATATAGTCCATTCTATAAATGTTACAACATATATATAATGAATAATCATCATTATATATATCATATATATATACTATTCATCATATTTTTCCATCTGTGAAGGAATATGTATCAGCATATATATATATATATATATATATATATATATATATATATATATATATATATATATATATATATATAGATATTATAAAGAAAATTTATGTTTAATATATCGCATAGCTAGTAAGGATAAAGATTTTTTAAATCCACATTGTAAGACTGACTGAGCGTGAGAAAGAAATGGTTGTAAATCCGTAGGCAAGTAGTACAGTGTGAGATTAGTGGAAAACTTATTTTAAAAATGACCATTCAAATTCTTAAAAAAAAATTAGCAGTTCTTTCCAAAACTGAGATCTAGCAGGCTGGTAAATTTACTAGAGGGAAAACCACAGTAAGTGAATGGAATCACTATCTTCAAGTGCAGTTTCATAAGTAGAAGTTTTCAGGGAAAGACGTAAATTCCAAAACTAGGTATGTGTGAAAGCTCAACAGATTTTCGATTGGCCAGAATAACAGGAAGACAGGTTAGGATTTGTTAAAGTGGACAAGACAGGCAGAAAGGAAAGCTTGAAAAAGATTGAGAATTGAGGAAAGAGGCAGTCAAGATCTGGCCATTAAGGGTGCAAGAGGTGATTAAATCGGCTCATGTGGAATATCCAAAGAAGCAAGATCCTACTGACGAAGAAGGAAGAAGTTCCTCCATCATCTTGAAAACTAATTCATGATGTCAGACCCGAGCCAGTGTGCGATAACACCGGGGATCAACCAATATTACCCAAATTTTACTTCAGTACTATATAAACAATTATTGAAATTAAAATTCTTAACAGTAAATTCTTAAAGCCAACCAATTATAATCAGGTGAAGGGTATTAATAACTAAATTTATAATACAAGCCAACTTGTAATAAAACCTAGGGACAATGCCTAGAGTTGTATTCAATTAATTATGTTGTTGGTTAATATAATATTAGACTTAAGGCTAAACAATTGTTAATTGCAAAGTGTTTCTTTTTCTGTTGTTTTACTGTTGATATTAAACCAGCTGGTATGTAAAGTTTTATGCAATGTAAATTATTTTTTGAACTTGAATATTGTAGATTGATTTTTGTTCTGGAAAACTATTTGAATTTAGTAAAATTTAGTTCCATTAAAGTTCATTTAAATAAGTAATCAGTGACATTTTTGTTTAGTCCAGAAATTCTAATAATCCTTCAATAAATGGAATCTGTTAAAATTTAGATATTATGTTATTTGCTGTCAACAAATAACTTATTATTACATAATAAACCAGGAGAATGGATAAGAAACATAAAAATCCTAATTCCTGTTCTTAAACAAATTGTAGTACATTAACTTGATATTTTTTGTTATACATATATTAGCAGAACATGGTTTTGTTAATAAAGAACTTTTTGTATTGGTAAAAAAATAGACTATTTCAAAAACTATTAAATTAATTTAGTATCAATTGTTTAAGAACAAGAATTAATATTCCTATGCTTAATAACTATTCACCTGGTTTATTAAAAACAATAATTTAAAAAATAATTTTAAATACTTAATTACTTATCTTAATAAATAATATATACGTATGTACATTTAACAAGACTTGTTACTTCAAAATGTAGTAGTTCAAAACTATAAGTAAAACCATCTTTAGGGGTAACACTTAGCATAATGTTTAATTTCTAACAATATCGTTTATGAGGTACTTTATTTGGTTATTGTTTTGTTTCTATTGTGTTTTTACCTCTTGATTGATTCTTATTTTATTCAAATCCCATTACTGTTTGAATCCTAGCTGATTTCTGACAACTTCTAATTGATTTTATGTTATGTTAGAGACAGCATATATTTATCAGGAACTTATACTTTTGAAAATGTTTGTTGTCTTGAGAAATACAATTTCTTAAATATTGTTTGTCTTTACCAAAAAATATAAAATGAGACTCTAATGGTGATTGTCTAACTTTGTCTCTGTAGTTATTAGTCTTCTCTACTAGTGTGTGTGTGTGTGTTTGAGTGTGTGTGTGTGTGTGTGTGTGTGTGTGTGTGTGTGTGTGTGTGTGTGTTTGAGTGTGTGTGTGGGTGGGTGGGTGGTTGCTTGTGTGTGTGTCTGTATGTATTTCAATTTTAGAAAATAATTTGCAGTGTAAACACCAAGACTGAATGTCTTAATAATATTTAATAATAATTGAGTTAAATAAAGTAAAGAAAGAGTTAAAATAATCAACTGCAGCTCTTTTTTTTCAGGACAAGACTTGTGAAGCACGCTTATAGACTGTACTTTAAGGACCAAACCTATTATCGAGTCAGTAATTTAGATGGAAGGATAGAAAATGCGGACCATAGATTAACCGATGATATAAGTTCTTTTACCTCATCTGTTGCTCATCTCTACTCTCATTTGACAAAACCTCTGTTTGACTGTGCCCTGATAGGCTTCGCTTTAATCAGGTCTAGCAAGCAGATGGGAGCAGCTGTTGTTCCAGGTAAATAAGTTGACAATTCTCTCACATATATAGATATTAAATCTCCTACTTTCAACACAGAATAGATGTTCAGACAAATTGGACGCACATACACACACACAAAACGTGTGTGATGTGTGTGTGTGTGTATATATATATATATATATATATATATATATATATATATATATATATATATATATATATAGGTTAGTTTTGGTTGGTAAAGATTATTTGGATTTTTTGGACTAGGAGACTGACAGACTTACCTTGGTAAGAGTCCACACTGTAGTCTTGAAATAGAAACACATAAAAGCACTTAAACAATGATATATTTCAACCACACAGTGGTCTTTGTCAATCGAAGAGAAAACACAAAAAGAAATACAAAAAGAAATATGAGAGAATGAAATCTTCATTTTCTCATATTTTTTTTTGTGTTTTCTCTTCGATTGACATAGACCACTGTGTGGTTGAAATATATCATTGTTTAAGTGCTTTTATGTGTTTCTATTTCAAGACTACAGTGTGGACTCTTACCAAGGTAAGTCTCCTATATGTGTATGTGTGTGTGTGTGTGTGTGTGTGTGTGTGTGTGTGTGTGTGTGTGTGTGTGTGTGTGTGTGTGTGTGTGTGTGTGTGTGTGTGTGTGTGTGTGTGTGTGTGTGTGTGTGTGTGTGTGTGTGTGTGTGGTGTGTGGTGTGTGTGTGTATGTGTGTGTGGTGTGTGGTGTGTGTGTGTGTGTGTGTGTGTGTGGTGTGTGGTGTGTGTGTGTGTGTGCGTGTGCGCGCGTGCGCGTGTGCGTGTGTGCGCGCGTGTGTAAGAAGGGATCTATTCTTAGAAATTATTAACTGACAGTGAATATTGCCCATCGTTATTCTCTTAAATAAGGATATTGAGCAGGTACCTACATTCTGCCTGTTCTATCAATTTCTTGGGCTTTGAAGATGGGATATATAAAATAAAATAAAAACAATTTGAGTATAATTGATTTTTTCAAGTACATCAGTATTACATGACTATTCGTACATTTTTGTAAATCTGGAATAAAATATTAAAAATGCCATGGATTATTTCTTAATGCAGGATATATTGCTGTTGGCTAACAAGGTCTGCTTTAGCAGTTATTAACTGTGTAAACATTGTCCGTTCAATTGTATATCCAATGTCATTGCAACGAAACATATTCCATTGTCTTCAATGCATTTATATCAGATAAATCCTGATCAAGAATTGATTTAGACCTTAGGTGAGTGCAGAACAATTAAAATTCGCGATCTCCTTTCTTTGGCTTTTCCAGTTCAGAATTACACTGTTCACAATGGGGATTATTTCACTTAGGATGAAATTACAGCAAATGTGGCTTGTTCAAAAATATCTAATGTGTTAATAATATCCTACTACAATATGATAAGATTGCTTGGTAAGAATAGGATACTAATACTATGACACTGTTTTGTGTTTGAAGTATTTGTAGCATATATAGAGCTGAAT
Organism: Prosapia bicincta; assembly: GCA_036971475.1. Classification (NCBI taxonomy): domain Eukaryota; kingdom Metazoa; phylum Arthropoda; class Insecta; order Hemiptera; family Cercopidae; genus Prosapia; species Prosapia bicincta. The sequence continues at coordinate 228,554,297 of JBAIZL010000005.1, forward strand.
TTCATAGTGTATGCTCATCCTGAATCAATGGATATTGTAATGGGAAAGATTGTATAAGGGACTTAAAAAATCTTTGTGGATTTTGAGGTGTGTTTGAAGCTCCCTGCATATCGAAATTTTTAGTATAAGTTACAGTACTTTTAAAGTAAGAAGGCTATACATTTTTAAGTAATAAGTTCTAGTTTCAAAAAAAGTTGGAATATGAGTATATGACTAGACATAACAGTGGCGCAAGTTTCCTGATATCAAGCATTTACAACATTACAACCATTATCAATTCATGGATCAATCATTTATCAATTAAACCTAAGGATTTTAATGTCTTAAGTAAAATATTTTAAGTATTTCCATCTGCGTGAAATGTTTGAGGAGTATCACTTACAGGGAAATGTGTTCAAGATTAGAGTATAGTTCCACAAAATGCACGCAAGAAATAATTGTTGACTATGTGATCATAGTCTTACTGATGGATTTAGGCCTACATTTGAGTTGTTTAGGGGCATTTGTACTTAAAACATTGAAATAATGTAACTGTATGAAGCAACTGTGGCGTAATGTTTATTTTTAAATAAATAAAACCTCTAAACCACAAATAACATTTATTTAAACCTTATGTACATTTCGATTGCCCAGCAATCATCTTCAGAGGTATTTAAAAAATACAACTAACTTTAAACAACATAATACAACAAATATATAGGCATAAACCAGCAACTACTTCGCCACACCCCTTATTTAAAAAACTAGTACGACCAATCACGTTGCAGTAAATTCCCCCTCTACAACTTGGTCCGGTCTTCCAACTCTCGTGGTGAAGAGTTACCGTTACAACTATTTCAATTTTACTAAAAAACAATAATATTATTTATTAACAAAGTTATAACTATCTCCTAATTAATGAATATAACTGAGATTTAGGGATAGGCCCTTTATCACAATTTAATAAATTATTTTTGTCATATTTGTGAATGTACAAACTTTCAAAACTATTCAAAAGACCTTTTGAATTAACAGTTTTCAATAATTTTAGATCATTTAATTCTAAAGTGTGTTTAGTGTTTAGAATATGTTCTGCAACACTAGATTTTTCAGGTCTTTGAAATTTTAAATGACTAGGCTGTATTAGGCTAATCCTAATCATGCTGTTAAACAATATTTTTAATTAATTATTCCTAATTAATAAGATTCACCAAACGTAATAGACTACAAAATTCAAGAATATTTTTAAGGAAAATTTTAAACTTTCTGATTTCTACAATTTCCCTTAAGATAATAGGGTTAATAAAAATTTTAAAATTATCATTTTTTATTAGGGTTTATGAAATGATATGTTTGTTATGAAATTTCCATGATTAATATATTTTTTAAGAAAACAAAATCGTTGATTTACTTCTTTAGACATCTGTTTTTATATCTGGTTTATGATATTGAATTATTTTAATTCATATTTTGTTAATATGAAAATATTTACATAATAATGTAAATATTTTAAAATCTCTTCCACAGTTGCATAATGACTAAGGCAACTAACTGTCATTAATTGCCAGAGGAATAAAATAAGCACTTTCTTCAAAGTGTTTTTCCATCATGTTTGGCATTCATCTGTTGTTTGTTTTCTGCTGGTAAACATGACATTAGACACAAAAATTAGTATATATGTCTGTCAAGGCCAAGTATTAGGCAGAAATAAAACAAATTTCAATAAAAGAAAATATCTTACTGGAGAGGAGAATATGTGTGTTAGGGCTCATTTAATATCAGTATCAACTTTACAATGTAGTACTTTTTTTAATAACAAAATAAATATACACAACTCATAATTATAAAACTTTAATTTTATACTTGTTTTGATGACTTATGTTATCATTGTTGTGTATATTTATTTTGTTTATAACATCAACTCACAAGCCAGGTTATAAATTTATCCTTTTTAGTTTTTTTTTCTAAATCTATTTTTTATCGTAATTGGTATTTGTTTCCAGCTTGATCTTGACATACTAGATTTGACACTTTAATAAATATATAAACAACTTTTGTACTCTTTGTGTATTACATCTTTGTGTATGATGTACTCGTATATAATTGGAGCCATGCCAGATGACCATAGTTTGAATAGGTATCAGCATCTGAATTAACTGTTCACATATATAAATGAATGCTACTGAATAAAAAAACTAATTATTTATTGTACTTATGAATTTGTATTTTATTGTCCATGATGATTGGTGAAACTTTTATATTTCAAACTCAACAAATTAATTACCGAATATATAATTTAAGTGAATTTAAATGAATTTAGACAAAACGTACTGAAGCATAATATTTATGTGAGATAGTTACTGTGTGTTTCATAAACTTACTTCAATTTAGAAAATTAATTTTGTTTTTATGTATATATCTATAAGATCACTATAGTAACTGTAGTAAAAGTTCATTCTTATTAATACATTAAAAATATCGGATTTTACATAATACAGTACAATTTTAACAAGTGAGTATCTTATTCTTAAACTAATTTGTATAATTTAGAAAAGTATTCTGTTAATTACATTTGTGAAAATAACTGGTTTTCTATTTCTTGAGAAAATTATATTTTAATATTAAAAAAATTAAAGATAAAGGCTAGTTGAATTATTATTGTAGTTTACAATTGGTTTTAGACCAAATATATTGCTATATTTTGTCATTTCATTTCTGAGATTCCATTAGACATTACTATTTATATTTAATAAGTACTTAACTAAGTGAATACGAAATTGCTTACTTGCTGACTCGTTTCAAAACATTCGTTCCTTTCATGAAACTAACCCTCTACTCTAAACTGAGTAGAGGGTTTGGTTCGTAAAAGGAACAAGTGTTTTGAAATGTTTCAGCATGTAAGCAAATACGTATTCACTTAGTTAAGTACTTTTTAAATATAGTTTAATCAGTGAATCCAAGATGATTGCATCAAGCAACTTAATAACTATTTGTTTAAATCAAGATTTTAAAAAAATACTGATTATAACTGGTGGGTCTTAGTAATTTTTAACAAATTTACTTAAATTTGAGGGATACAAATTATTGTACACAATATTTTTAATGTTTTCATTTAAAATCCTGAAGTCGATTATATATAAAATATTTAGATAATATATTTCAGTTTGTCTATAGTGACAAAAATTTTAACATTCACCTGAAAGTATAAATAGAAAATTTTAAAAAGTCTTCAGATGAAAACTTCTGCTAATTCTGATAATTTTAAATGAAAACATTCTAATAACGTCTGTTAGTTTTATAAGCACAGTTTCATTGTTGTATAACTTTTTTGTGTTTTGAGCACTATGCTAACTTCATTAATAAATTATTATAAACGGTTTTTAATTCAATAACTCTCTCTTAAAATAAAAAATTAATATCTTGTCAAAAATTTATTGTTTAGGTTAGGTATATACATAGGTTGTTTGTTCAATGTTAAGAATTTTAAACACCAGGCTGTGGAATAAGAGAGAGAAAGAGAGTGAGTCTGACATCATTGTCTGATGAACAACATCTTGTAACAGTTGACCTGTATAACAAGGTTAACTGCTAAGTAACAAGTTTAGTTTCTTTGTTTACATGTTTTCTAGTCTGTGAATGTTTTAAGAATTATTAAAATGTCATTAACTTTTACAGATTATTCATTAAAAAAACCTTCTTTTTCTTTTCTTGTGGAAAAATTAATAAGAAAAGCAATACAACCATAGTTAATTTTTTTAATTATTGTTTATATCTTTATGAATTGAGTAATTTTTGTTATGACTTCAATCATAACAGTTTTGAGGCTTTGGAGAAAATCGCCACTCTATTTGATTATTTCCAAAAAAATTTCATGTCTCACTTCCCATGATTTCTCATTAAGAACTTCATTGTCATATCAAAACCGAGTAATGTGATTAGTTAAATCACTTAAAGATAATTGGTACAAGGGGTGGATTTAAAATATCAGGCTTTTTAAAGGATCACATTTTAAAATAATTTTATTTTTACAACTGCCCTTCTGGTTTCTAATAAACATTTTTCAATACACTTTTACCAAAACATGGTGTTGACAGTAAACCAGCTAAATATTATACAATTTTAACACTATCTGGATAATTTCAGGCTACATGTCGAGTTGCAAAAGTGTTTTACTTTGCTTTTCTAAACATTGACAGTAGTTGTTATAGTTTTTCTCAGTTTTCAATATGATTATCATAGTTATTATTTCAGTTTTCTATATCGGTTTATTTTTTACTTCATTGTTGTTTAATATATAATACAGTTGTAGTAAATATCATTTCTTCTTTCTTTAAATCATTAGCTGTCTTTAATTTTTTATTTTCTTTACAATAATACATTCACTTCTTGATTTCTATTTCTAAAAGGTTTAATTATTTTGAAGGATTAAGAAATTGGTTGGAGGTATAATATATACTTTAATAGTCGAGAATGTTCATGGAGATAATATAAAATGGATTTTCTCTATGTATAAAAACATTTGGAAAATAGGACAGATTTGTAAGGTAATTGGCCAAACACAAGAGGTTCTTGTTTGATTCCAGTTGAATCTTATTTTATTTTTGTATTAGAGTAAAGACTTCTTCTAGCAATAACTCACTCTATGGTTTTGTGAGAATTGAGTTATAGGTAAGATAAGTGCTAGAATATTATATAATTCTGTGCCTGAAGAAACTGGTGCATGTAGAACTAAATGAGAAACATTGATATTTTGATTCTAGGGATTTGAACAGAATATAAAAATATATTACATCATTTTGGGTTGTACGAGACATAGGATGAATTTATTATTTTAATAACAGCGATATTTAATTTAGTAGAGCAAAAACTATTTGATGACCTTTTGGAAAGACCTGAAGACTTGAAAGTAGTGGAACTTAATAGCACTGGAACATACTTTAACAGACATGGGTCCCTGCTCCACATTCAGTACTGAGTTTACTTTTCAGTTGGATTTAGATCAGTAGCAAGTATATATCTTCTCTAAATTTGTTTTCTGTACTTGTAAAATTTATAAATACTGTACTTTGAGTAAACTGAAATTTCCACTTTACTTATTGTGGCTTTATGGTTATTGTTAGATTATGGACAGTTGTACTGTAGGTTGGTGAAACTAGTTGAAAAACTAGTTAGTAGTTTTTCTTCCACAATATCTTCGGCTTTTGAAACTAATGAAAATATTTTTGCTGAAACTTTTAGAGATCAAGTTATAAAATTTTTGTGTTTCGTAAATAGACTCAAAAAAGTGTTTTAGGGTCATAGTTTGGTTGAAAATACATCTTGGGTTTCTAACTGTGAATTATCTTTTGTCTTCTGGTTTCTCAACTTTCTTTCATTTGTCAATTAAATATTCCAATGTAGGTTTATTTAAATGTAAGTCTTTCTTCACCAGTTAGAGGTTGTTTTATCTCAATGGCAGTAGCAGTGCACAATTTCTCATTCTGTGATAACACATTCATCATTCTATATAACAATCCATATCTGTGGAGAGTGTGTGGTTTCTGACTTCATTCATTTTTATTGGTGAATTCAAGTCCTGATTATAGAATAATAGAGACAAAAGTTTTCTAATAAGATCTAGTGAAATCAAGATCTGATGTTGCCATACCTGTTTAATTAATTAAAATCTGGTAACGAAGAATAGATAGGAAGATAAAGAAAATAATTTATAGTACTTGGAGTGAAAGTTTACTTTCCAGAGAGCATTAGACAAGGCGGGTCCTTGGGGGGGGGGGGTAGTAGGGGCAATTGTTCTCCCCTCGAGAATTTGGGTAGTTTTTTTTTAGAAATATATTTTTCAGGTTCGGAACACATTTAAATTTAACATTTGTTGATTCCATCTTCGCGTGAGCTACTAGTAATCACTTACAACTTTTTTTTTATAAAAAATGTTTTAACTTGCCTATAGTAGCACTTACTTTTTTGTGTTGAAGACGGCCGTTTCGGGAGATGTGTCCCTTTGTCAACTCAGACCGTAACTGATCTCAAGGTTTACGTAGGTTAGGGTGGGGGTGGGGGTGGGTTATTTTGGTGGTGTGGGTGTATTTTGTGTGTATTAGGAGTTATGATGTCAAAAAGTGCGTGTGAGTTGTAATGTAATTGTGTATTGAGTATGTGTGTAGGGTGTAGTTTGAAGTGCCTATATATTTCGTATTGTTCGGTTGTGTAGCGTTGGTTATTTCTGTGTTGTTTATGAAGAATTTGTAAGTTAGATGTTATGTCTGTGTAGTCGTGTTTTGTGGAGTTGAGATGATCGGCGAAGTTTGATTGGTGGTTATTGTTTTTTAGTGCTTTTATATGTTCTTGGTAACGTGTGTGAAATGACCTCCCTGTCTGGCCTATGTAAAAACTGGGGCATGAACTGCAAGTTAGTTTGTAAACTCCAGTGGTGTTGTAAATGTCCTTGATTTTGCTGTTGGGTTTAAATTGTTTGTTGAGAGTGTTGTGTGTGGAGTAAGCTATTTTGTAGTTGTATTTTCGTAATGTGTTGGTTAGATTGTGGGTTTTGGATGATCTGTAAGGTATTGATAAGTATTTTATGGGATTGTCATCTTGTGTGTTTGTATTTGGGTTATTATGTTTATTTTTTAGGCGGTTGTATAGTTTGTCTATCATTGTTGGGTTGTATCCGTTTGTTTGTGCTATATATTTTATGGTGTTTAACTCCTAGTAGTGTTCATCTTTGTCTAATGGTGTTTTGAGGAGGCGGTATATCATGGTATTGTAAGCAGCTAGTTTGTGTTGGTGTGGGTGGTTTGAGGAACTGTGTATGGTCATATTAGTGCTGGTGGGTTTTCGGTATATGTTGAATTTATGTGTTTGTTTGTCTGTTCGTTTAATTGTGAGGTCTATCCCATTTTACTTATGATTTTTATTGTAAAGCAATGTATATTGTTTTTACATTTATATAATGTTAGGTGTAGACATTCATCTGATAACAATAGTAGTACCTCCCAGCATAAACAACACTGGCATGTTACAAGTCGCGCACTAGTTCCGTGCTGGCTCGGCTATACTAACAGTCTGTTTACTACGATTCCGCGTCGTCCTCGTCAGAGCCGTTTGATGAAACAATGAAAGATAAACAATATTTTGTATTATGTACAAAATAATAATTTTCGTATTTATGTAAATTCAGGTAAAAATGCATGTTTTGATGAAAAAATGCCAAATTTCCTGTTATTTTTAAGTACAAGAATAGCTTGATATTTCATTTCCAGGCCTTTATTTTTGATAGATTTCCACCCCAAACCACCCGATGTTTTCCTAATATTGTGAAACCAAGAAAGTCTATCCTGGAGCCGCTCCTGGCTTTAGACACAGATTACTTTTCCTCGCAGACAGTTTATTAGGTTTATGAATATCAGGCTAAACTGTATGTTGTACAAATTGAGTAACCTCTCTTGAATTCTTCCACATGATCAGAGTCTCTAAAATTCATGCCTTATTTGGGCATAGTAGTTTCTGTAAAGCAGATCTACCCTTTAAAAGGATCATACAGATGAGCTTCCTTGTCGCCCTACATGTTTCTGTAACTTCATACATCCATTAAGTAAGAATTGGGTGTTGATATAATTAATATTTATTATAATTATAATTGGAGTTTTAACAAACTGTTTAATTTGGTTCTCATATGTTGTTAATCAGGTTTCTGTAGAACTCAATTTAGGCAATTTAGGCCACAAGGATTGTTGGAAATACATAGAGTGCTCAATAGATGTGGGGTTAGGTCATAAGAAAGTTATCATGTGACCAGGGGCTTAGCCAGGTAGGGGCACATGGGGCACGTACCACCCAAACCAATTAATTTTAGCAGAAAAATATTAACCTAAAAACAATGCTAGGTTTTTAGCAGAATAGCTTTCAGATGACCCAACAATTGTGAAATTTTAAGTACCAAAATAGCATAAAATATAATTTCTAACAATAAAAACGTTCAAAATTTCTCCACCCTCTAGACCTTCTGGGTTGTGCCCCTCCCACTGTGCTACGCCAGTGCATGTGGCACACATTTTCATTAATATATTAAAAGTCTGGATTCTCTAATGTTAGAAAGAACAAGTATTTTTATATAAAACTGGGAAAATAAAGTCTTAAACCTTTTTTTTGGAAAGAGACTGAAATGTGTTTGCATTAAGTTGTAAAGTATCTTTTATACATATTTAGGTAAACTTTAATGGACTCGAAGTTTCCTCTTTAATATATTACTCCAAGTAAATTTATTTGGTATTATTATTATTATTTTTTTTTTTGAGGTTTCCACACTGTTGAAATTGTTATTGTTCTTATAAAACTGTAGATAAGCAATATTAAAATAATGTTAAAAAATCAGTTATATTTATGTGTTATACTATGAAATATACATACTTCAAATATTCATGTATATTAAAAGTCTTGTCTTTGGAAACATTATGTAATACTTTGAATCGTTCGAGTAAAATGTAAGACAAAAACATTGAATACAAATCTATATTCATACCTATTAAAGAGTGTGTTTTTGCTATAATTTTCAAAACATTATCTAGCAGGAGTATTCCACTCACATTAAATAATGGAAAAGTGCTTAGCCTTTCAATATTGGCGCTTTCATTATTTAGGATCTTCTTTAATGGTTTCATGGTATAAAAATATGCCTTAACACTTATTCCTGTGTATGTACTTTGTAATAAGTGATACAATGTTAATGTATTCACAGAATAATGGCCAATGTCAGAAGACCGATTGTTAATGTTAGGGTAAAAGGTAAAAAAGATTATTATATTAAGAATTTCAACAATTTCTCTTGTAAGGTTTTTAAAACTTTCTTTTATGTAAAGTTTTCCAAGTCGTTAGTTTTTAATTTTCATCAGAAAAAATGCATGCAAATTCATAAACCGATTCAAAGAAATACACACAGAAATACACAAAGAAGAAACTTACATACCATTATTTAAACAACAAAGATAATGACAATTTAAGTAGTGTAAAACCAAGAAAGGAAATAAATTCAAGTTTAAAATAGCAACAAAAAAAAAATAAGAGAAATGGTATTCAGGATCCAAGAAATGGCATAAATCATCATAGTCATCGCCTGTGAACAAATATCTAGTGTAGTTTAGAAAAGAAGACTTAACAACTATCCAAATTGTCATCTTGTTTCTTAAACAGAAAAAGAAGGAAATAAACAGAATTATTGTTTATTGGCAATGATGTAAATGGGTTATCTATCAGTATATGTACAGTATATATCATGATATGTATCCAGTATAAAAACTTCTGGGAGCTTGACACAAAATAAGTTTAGTTTTTAAGCCAGAGCTTCAAAGAAAAACATATAAAAATTTAGTGCAATGTGGGTAGAAGATGGGAAAAGAAATATCTGATGAAAGATAATAATTGGTTTAAATTAAATCCTACAAACATTTAAAATAACAATAATAAGTGATTTATTTTTAAATCACTATAAACATTTAAAAATTTATAGAAAGGGCTCTAAAAATATTGCATGTTTACAAACAGAGAAAAGCAAACAATTAGAAGCAACAGCAATATTAAATTTTGTCTACAACTCTTCACCTACCAGCACTGTTAAATAAAAATTATTTGTACTGATTTAATGACTAAGTGTTAAGGTCATGAAGGCACTGAACAAGCATTTCCTTGAATCTTGATTGAAGCAATTTGAATATTAATCACAAGTAAGCTATTTATTTAAATGTGCCAATAAATATTTATAGCAAGGGTTTATGTCACTTGACTCTAGACATATCAATAACAGATTTCATTTTGAACATACATTAACACTTAGTCCATGATATAGAGCAGATGAATTATTAGTAGCGTTTATATATTTTAAAGCAAAGTTTAAGTTTTTAGAAGTTATTTAATGTGAGAACTACATTTGGTGATGGTTTCATAAAAATAAAATAAAAAAAGGAACAAATGAGAAATTTCTAGCCCTCACACACTCTAGCAATATTAAGCCTGGATAAATAATAACTGTTTAAAGGAGGTGAGACAAGGTAGGAAAAATTGTAATTGAATCCTTATGAAGAAGTTAGTTATAGAGAACAAAAGACTTGCTGCAGAGCAAGTCCCTGAAAAAATCTGTTTTTTATAAAAGATGACATGACTGACTGATACATAGTCAATACACAGCCTAATCTTTAATAGGTACAGGCTTGAAGTTTAAAGGGAAATTTCTATTCGTAATGTATAGGTGTGCTATAACAAATCTTTTCAATGTTTTAAATCTAAGGAGTCTGCTTAAAATATTGTAATTTTTAATAATTCTTAGATTTCAATTTAAGGGACTGAATGTTCAACTAAAATATGAGTAGCATTTATAATTGAATTCAGTAATCAATTTAATTTAATTCATTCATACATACACACACCTCACTGATAGTTGTACTTTGTCAGAAGCCTTAGCGGGTGTGAACTTTACAACTTCTCAAAGTTTCAAATCATTTGGATGAGTGGTTTAGTAACACATTAGCCTTAAACAGACTCACAGACATCCATTTTAAGATGTATAGATCTGTTATTATTGTAAAATGAAAACGGTTCAGTTAAATGCTAATGCTGAATTTGCAACTCACCTATCCAGTTCCAATCCCAAACTATTAACTGCCAAGTTTTTTTAAAATTAAGTTTTCTTGCTGAGCCAGGTTTTTTAAAAAATAATGTTTTAAACTGATTTTCCTATGTGTCTTATATTTTTTCAAAATTAAAAGAAAATATGCACTCTTTTACTGAGCTAAGTTAGTACAACTAGGACGGCTGTAATCCATTAAAGTTAGTACGACTAGGATGGCTGTAATCCATTAAAGTTAGTACAACTAGGATGGCTGTAATCCATTAAAGTTAGTACAATTAGGATGGCTGTAATCCATTAAAGTTAGTACAACTAGGATGGCTGTAATCCATTAAAGTTAGTACAACTAGGATGGCTGTAATCCATTAAAGTTAGTACAACTAGGATGGCTGTAATCCATTAAAGTTAGTACAACTAGGATGGCTGTAATCCATTAAAGTTAGTACAACTAGGATGGCTGTAATCCATTAAAGTTAGTACAACTAGGATGGCTGTAATCCATTAAAGTTAGTACAACTAGGATGGCTGTAATCCATTAAAATTAGTACAACTAGGATGGCTGTAATCCATTATACACACTATTTATTTACTACATATATATAGCTCTAAAGAAGGTTAGAATTATGGCTGCTTCTAAAAGGCGAAACATCTTTTCACAATTTGCTTGATTATATGTTCTTATGAGATGTTTTAAAAAAATTCAACTTAAAAATTAAAGTTGGGAATACTAGGGTTCAAATTTAAAACTATTTAAAATAAATAGTGTATTTATGAGTGGAGCACAATGCAAATGAATATGAAAAGTATATATAATATATGGCTTTACCAGTCACCCAGTAACTGTCAATTAGCAGTTAAAAGGTTAAGTAGAATATCAAATCTGTGGTTCGTAAGACAAAGTCGTCAAGTCACAGATTTATGTTTGGCACCTGATTTACAAATTGTACCTGTAAGAAATCAACTTGCACTGCTGAGTATCAAAAAAATAATCTTCATATTATAGACATATATTGTATCAATTTGAGAATTCGTCAAGTTACATACATCAATGTAAACAAATTTAAACCAAACATCATGTAACTTATTCATAAACCTGTAACTTTGTGATTTGAACCACAAATTTCATATTCTATATAAATTTGTGAGCACAGCATCGTTATGGGTGCTATTTAATATGAACTATAGTCATTTACTATTTATTAATAAAAGAATTAGTTCTACTGCTTTTGATAGTGTGGAAGTTACTGATATATTGTAGATTTTTGTTGTTTTTCAATACTATATTTGCTTTTTCACATCTATATATGTAAAATTTACATGATTGGTTGATCATTCTATTAGAAATAGGCAAATAGTCAATGAAAAGAAGAAGAATATGGTTACATGATCTATTCATGATTTTATAAATAGTACAATGGGTACAATGGTAGTACATTACAACTGGATCTTAATTTCTTCCACCTAATAAGATCCCTCTTCTTATATTTGTCTGTTTGATTCCTAAAGAGAAAATGTTTGTTGTTTTCTACAAGGTAAAACATGAGGAGATATGTCGTATCTTTAAGCTATTCAATTTCTTTCTTTCTGTCTGCATGTTTTTATTTTGTTCAAATTTGAATACTAATATACTAGTTTTTAAGTTTAGTGTTTTCTCTTTGTACTCATTCCTTATACTTAGGGTTAAGTGTTTGATAACTAATACAATTGACTTTAAATTAAACATTTTTTAATTGGTTCCTTTTAAAATTTACATTTGAGAAATTGACAAAAGGACTGCCCTGTAAATGTTTAAAAGAATAGACTTTCATATTAATATAAGTTATACTCCAATAAGGTTTAAAATATTTTTGAACCATCCTGTTCAGACATACATTATATACATCTAGAAGGTTTCTTCTTGAAGGTTAGTTTACAAAGAGAAAGTAGTTAAACAAGTTTGCACTCTACAGTTCATCATTCATACTTGACTTAGTTTTAAGTTGGTTGAAAAACAGGTGTGCTTTATAAATAATAAAAATATTAATATCCCAACAATATTCTATTCACTACAAAATTTGCCCATAAAAAATAAAACCTTTTGATGTCTGTTAAACTTAAAACTAAATGTATTTAACGTTACATATATACTAAGATATAGATAATGTAAACATTGCCATACATATCTTTTATATTTAAAAATACACACAATTATAAGGTGAAACAACCAATGTAGAAATTAAAAGTAATTTACTTAAATTTTTTGTTCTCTGTGTTTATTGATCTATAGTAACACTTTATCAATTATGTAGTTATGCTTTGTTTTTTATACAATTTTTTACTTTTATAGTAAAATATTCACCTCCAAATAATTATATTGCTATGCTCATATTTGTTGATTCCATCATCACATGAGCTACTAGTTTTCACTAAAACACATATAAATATTTTACAACTTGCCTATAGTACTTATATTTGTTGAGAACGGCCGTTCCAGGAGATGTGTCCCATTGTCAACTCAGATTGTACAAACAATTATTGAATTTGCTTGATGTAATCATCTTGAATTCACTGATTAAACTAATTTTAAAGATACTTAACTAAGTGAATACGTAATTGCTTACTTGCTGACGCGCTTCAAAACATTCGTTCCTTTTACGAAGCTAACCCTAAAGTAGAGGGTTAGCTTCGTAGAAGGAACGAATGTTTTGAAACGCGTCAGCAAGTAAGCAATTACGTATCCACTAAGTTAAGTATTTTTAAAATTAGTTTAAACAATAATTACCAATCAAACTTCGCCAATCATCTCAAGTCCACAAAACATGACTACATAAGACATAGCATGCATTTGCATCCAATTTACAAATTATTTATAAACAACACAGAAATAACCAACATTTCAACTACACCCTACACACATACTCAACGCCCAATTACATTATAATTCACACACACTTTTCGACATCATAACTCCTAATGCTCACAAAGTACACCCACACCTCTACCATAATATCCCACCCTTACCCTAACATCCTAACCTACAAAAAGCTTAGAGATCAGTTACTTTCTGAGTTGACAATTTGGCACATCTCTCGAAGACAGAGCTTGTATTATTGTATAAAATTTGAAGAATCTGAAGGTATTTACTGCAGTAAAATTTTAATCATCTAAATGTATTTTGATAATTATTTCTGCCGTTTTAAGAAATTAAGTAAAGTATAAGTAAAAAATAAAGTAAAGGATCAGACAGCAAAGAAACTGGCTAACATACTCTCAGTCTTTACAGTGTGTAAAAGATCAAACAACCACTAATAACACATAAAAAAACAAATTAAAGCCTTTGTAAAGGAGAGTATACGATCAGAATTTATTTTTTGGACTTAAGACAAGCATAATTTTGAGAGATTTTACAAAACTATCTCAAATGTGTGGAAAACATTAAAGATAATTTTTTGTATAATAACATTTTATAACATTACAAATAGTGATGACTCACATGATATGGTAGTAATGGCTATAGTAAAATGTAACATTTAAAAACAGGTTTTTAAAAACAAACCCAAACACATAGTAGCATAACTTGATAAAGCAGTTTGGTGATGAACTTAGAAGTGAATATATTCAATTTACTATGCAAAAGAAGAACAATAATACAATTAAGCTCAGAACTGTAAAAATTCTGTAACATTCTGGAAACATTGTAACTAAATTTAGCTCTTTTACAAATGCAATAATGTAAGGACTTGAGTAATAAATGTAAAAAACATCACATTAATAGTTCTAAGAAACCCCAATCCTGGTTTATTCATAGATTCACAGTAAGATTTAGAAACCTTAAATCTGAAGGTGATCTATGTAACAAAAGAAAATACATTCAAAACTTGGTTACACACATAAAGTTTGTAACATAGTTACTTATGTGGCAGGGATTCCCTCACTTGTGTGTGTTTTGGTCTGTAGCTATACTCAGTTATTAATTTTAATATACTACTCACATTTATATTTTTTTATTATTAACAAAACTAGATATATTGTATTAGTAGCAATAATTATTCAAACATAAATTTCAAAAAAATTAAAACTTAACCAATACAAAGACCGTAGATAGTACTGACCATCGTAAAGTTCACGCATAGGCAGTTCTCTCACTGACATCAGATGTGCTGATAACTTGAATAGAATACGTTTGTCAAAAATGTATTTTTTCTAAAAGTTATAAAAAGGCCTATTATAAATATATAATAATTGTTTACCTTTATTTCAAATAATTATTATGTTGTTTTTTTACATTATTTGTCCATTTTGTTAATGAGTCTTGTTGTGGTTCTTTGCTATCACAATCTTCAGAATTACTGTTTTATTCACAAATATATTCTATAAACAGATTTTTCATGTCATCAAAGTTAGAATTATTTTGATCTACGACATGTTTAAAAACATTATTTACATCCACATTTATTTCTTCATGCACTCGCGAAATCAAGTTAATAATATGTTGTTCATCAGTATAATAGACCATGCTTAAAAATTAAAACATTAACTATATAGTATAATATATATATATCTACTACTATATTTATGACAAAAAAAACTAACACTATCACAAACACAAATGAAATATAAATTATAAAGAAGATACTAGGAAAGTGATTATATGTTTATGTGGGAATCATCATAATTAGTCTCTAATTCAATATTACCAATTGTTTAAAGTTTTAGGTTTCATCTTTGATCTTATTTGCAATTTATGTAAATAAAATTATGGATAATTTGAAGCTATTACTAAAAATAAAATCTGTAGAAGTAATTATAATCCAATAATTAGAGTGTATTCTGAATAGGGCACTAACTGGAGGTAAATGGCTAGCCACTGTGATAGGTGCACTATTTCCTTCTGAGAAGTCCTTAGTTAGCCTGTTTGATGCTCTGCTCAGTTGAACACTGTTTGTTGTTATAGTAAAGTGTTGTTTGTGTTTTAAAAGTAGTTTGTGCGAATAATCACCATGTCTATCATTTAACCATGCATTCATTACAAGACATTACCATTTTGTAAAAATTTATGGTATTTTTTGAGGTGGAAAAGATTTTAAGATGAAACGTGACATTGTTAATTAGTACAGAATAGCACCCACCCTGGTGTATGTGTTTTTTAAACAGGAGGAAAAGATATTAAACAACATATTGAGTTGAAATGTAAAGGATCACAAAAAAAACAGAGACTCTAAATTGGACAATTTTATGGTAAAATACTTTGCGCAATCTCTGGAAAAACATCATATTATTAGACTCTCTTGATCCAAGATAAAAGAGTTTGCAGTAGGTTTAAGGGAAAATAGTTGTTTTGATGGTTTTAGGGAAAAAACTAACATCATATTTGATTTTTTGTGTAGTAAATTTGCAAATATAACTGAAGAAGCTCCAATTATTTGCAAAGGCGATTTTTTACAAATCCTGACAAAATTTATTTACCACTCGATAATTTAAGTAAAAAAGGTTGATGACACATAGTTGTTTAATTATTGGTTGTTAAAACTCAATAAAACTTTTTGAAAACAGATCAATCATTTTATTGACACCCATACTGTGCTCAACTCTATCCCAATAATTAACAACTTCAACATTATCTTACCCGAGGAGTGGCCAAGGGATTCCTTCTCAAAAGGAGGCGGATATCAGGATATGTCTACCCCTAAAATTTCTGAACAAAAACTGTGCTCAAGAAGACTAAAACAAAAACACTAGCTAGTTAATTATTCATCATATTAGTGGTTTTTATAAATTAAATGTTACATATATTTCTCCTTTACATTGATTATAAAAAAAATTCTTGTGATTATTTTTTGGTCTTACTATTTTTACAAACATTTAAACAATTTGTGTTTATTCAATTCCTTCACTCTTGTGTGTATGTGTATATATATATATATATATATATATATATATATATATATATATATATATATATATATATATATATATATATATATTGTAACACTTCTTATTTTAAATCGTGGATGTTTTGCTAATTTACGTTAATTTAATTAATACATATTTACTTGTAAGTGTTATAAATTGCATTGGCTCATTTATCATTACTGATTGTTATTTAATTAATAGGATTCGGTTTTGGGCGCCAGTTATCACTCATTAAAAAGGTATGAATGTTTATAATGATTCTTTGGATTACACTGAAATAATACACAAATTACAGGCTCTTTGTATAATTTAATGAAGTTTTACCAGAAAAAGTTACAATATTTATTTAGATGATGATTTCTTACTTTATTTTTATTTTGACTTGCTCAGTTATAATAACCTTCAAGAGTCTCTTAACCTTATTCTACTACTTGACTTAATTTACATATAATTTTTAATGCTTTCAGGGTCGCTGTATTAGTTTTGGATTGTAATTGTAGAATTGTAAGCTTAAAGTTTATATTTTTATAGTTCTGAATAATGAATATTGCTTTGATAAATTAATAACTAAAAAATTTGTGATTGGCAGATCAACAAAAAAAGTTTTATTTTCAAGAGGTATTGATAAAGAGTTATTAAAATTAGAGAGTGACCTGTTTGTAGCTAGTGGTCCTGAAGTTCTATTCGTTCATTGTGTCACTATTGGCCTATAACCACAATCACTTTTCGAAAATTTATTTTCTTTACTAACAACGTGTAGGCAGCTACTAAACAATCAATTTCCCATGATTCCCTTAATATTCAATTTTTGTAATTAATCCGACATACTGAATACCTTCTAACTTTGTTATCAACACGTAGGTTGCTACTTAGCATTTGACTTTCGACGATTTACTTAATATAATTATACAAACTGGAGGTAACTTTACCGACATTTGCTCTCATCACATGTTCCTGGATGACTCGTCTTGTTTCGTTTTTTCTAACAACTAACTTTTTTAACCTCTTATCCTTTCTCTCCTAGTTTGGACCAATCACATTTCTTTTAACTGACTTTTTACAACAAACTTTCTTTTAACAGTACCAAGATTTTTTCTTTAGTTTTTGGAGCTCCCTTATATGTTAAAACTGACAACCTTTTTTGAGAATTTAAGGTACAATAAAGTAACAATACTGCCAGTCTGTACTCTTAATGTACTCTTAATTTTACAAACGTAATTTATAGTTCCCTTTAGAGTCTCTGTTCACATATATTAGTATAATATAAATTATTGTACAAATATTGTACAAATTTTCAGTTGTTAATAAAATATGTTTTTATTCATTAAATCTAGTTCAAATACATTTTTTTTAAAGTGTAGTGAATGACAATTGATGTTAATAGGAAGCCGATTTACGATTAAGTCCAAAATTGTAAATATTATATTAGGAAATTTTTTTCCAGTGATTAAATTATAACATATTTTAACATTTATAATAAATTAATTACCTCTTAAAGTCTTTTTGATTTTTGAAGTCTAATATTCTTAATTGACAAAAAATTTACATATCGGTATTTTTAAACTAATTTTTTCTTCTATGTAATAAAACATAAGACATCAAAAGCCGTGAGGAAAGGCATGTGAAATAATATAGCAGAAATTTTTATAAATACTATTTACATTTTTAGTAACATTTTGATAATAAATTGAAGTAGACAAATTAAAAATGCCTAAATTTTCAAGGAAAAAACCTTTAACTTTAAACACAGTTGTTAACACAACTATTAATTAATATAAAAGAATCATACTGACATGGTCAATTGAAATATCACCACCTAACCTCAATAACTAATTGCAACTGACAATCACAGTTGATAATCACAATCACGGTTTAAAATCACAGTTATTTCAAAGTAGCCATCACAGTTTGACCTGTTAGTGTGAAATCACTGTAGTCACATCACTGGTAATAACAGGTACATTATGTTGACTCTTGACTGAAGACAAATAGTACATATTAAGTTCTGATAGATGGAAGTTAATCGAAATGCATCAACAACTAAGAGTTAGAGAATTTATGTAAGAAAATATATATTTAATATATTTGATTATCTTTTACCTTTAGCACAAATAGATTGTATAGTAAAAGCCCATTACTCCGCCAACCTATAGTCCGACTCTTTCAATAATCTTCCATCTCTGTAAATAAGTTATAAAAGTAAAACTTAGTAATTGGAAACACTAAAAGTTAGTTCAGGTCTGGTCAACAGTGATGCCGTTTTTCTAATTTTAGTCAATGTCTAGAATTTCTGATCTATAGTTATGAACAAGTTGTGTTGTTTTTATTGAGTTATAATTTTATTTTGAACATTATTATGGTCAAAAATTGAAATTAGTATTTATTTCTAGGTTTTATATTTATACTTTATATCCTTTTGGGCCCTAGGCAGTAATATACCATCAATTACAGGCAATGAAATTTCAGTTCCTGTTACCTGAATTTCCTAGACAACTTTATATCATCAATGTCATATCGTACTTTTATTCTATTCCAGGGTGTTTGAAGAAAGTAGGAACAATAGACAAACATGTATGATTTTTTTGGAGTTAAGAAACACGTGACTGAGCAAAAACCTCTCCATTACGTATTTAATCAAGCATTTCCCTGTTTGTTGCCTATTCAGTGCCAGCATTTGAAGTCATTAATAAAATTTAATATTTTCTTACAAAATAAATCAATTCTGTTCTTAAAAAAATTTTTCTTCATTTAGCAATATATACATGCACCTCACAACCACCCTGGTAAGTCATTAAACTGTGTTTTTGAAATTGTTTAGAACAAAAATATATTTTAATTTTTAATTCAAAATTTTGTAAACACAGAAAAAGTTTTTATAAATTTAAATGAATAAACAAATCTAAATAGCTCATGACCCAGCAATCAATTTTTTTTCTGGCGAAAAACCAGTTATGGTTATCATCGCCAATCAGCAACAAAATCACCAACAGTCAAAGCATACATCAAGATTACAAGGCAAAGGCCATTTATTTGTAGATGTATTAATGCAAGCATAGAACACACTCGAGGTTGTTGTGCATCTTCAATAATTTGGCATTATCAAAGTCCTGAAGATGCCAGATTAGTAGTCTGTTGTACCATAAATACCATAATACTAGAACAGTTTAAAATGTGTCTGATAACATCTTCTAACTTAAAAACATTGTTGTCCATTAAATATTGACTATCTGTACAGTTATTGACTAGTTTGATGCATGGGACGTAAACTGCCTTTTATTAGGTTCAAAAAAATTTTATGAACCTTGGTATAGATCATAAAATATTATATTAAAACATTTCAAATTTATTAGCTCATTTAAAGATGGCATATAAGTAACTTGATTTACAAAATTTCACATCAGTTTTATTTTATAGAAATAATTTTAAACCTATTATAACTGTCTGGGATAGATAACTCTAACATAATTTATACATCTAGTTATAACTTGTAAAATAAAATATCATAATGTAAGTTCTACCTCAACAATTGATCCAGACAAGTAGAATTTCAAATGTTTTTAATGCTGGTGTCTGTATTAATAGCTCTTTGTGGAGTTGTGATAAGGTAATATGTATTGAAAATAACATTGCCTGGCCAAATAATTAAAATCCTGCCAGTATTTTTTATAATATAAAAAATAAATTTGGTATACTTTTGAGTTGTTATTGTGTAAGATTTGTTTCAAAATACCTACGATAATATTTCAAATGCAGTAAAACCATCTACATTATGGGTTTTCAACTCACTATGTTAATTAATGTGGAAAAATTTGAAACTTTCTGAATGGGACTCTATCTTAAAGTTCAAGGCTCCAGCTATTCATTTCCTTCATTATCAAATCAGTAAGAGTGTTATTATTTTGATTATTCATATATTTGTTCTGTATGTATTAAACAGCTTTAGTACAAATTATCAATTTCTTGTATTGTTCCTACCCTTATGGTTGATTCCACCAGGAACATAAGCAAGTGTATCATTTTCTGACCATCATATCTTCTCTTTTCTACACAATTTTGTCTCCATCTCTTGGTTTTCATACCAGTCTATTAACTATTATTGTTATCTTATACATCCTATTGGGACTTCTCCTTCCCTCTTTTCTGTTTATGTCTGCATACCATTTAAGTATTTATCTTTGAATCTTTTCTTTCGCTGATTTTTCATTGTTCTTTGATGTTTTATCTCGGTTCAATGATTCGAGAAGAGACAGGTCTTCTTCAAGAAATCCTCACTGTTCAAATATTCTCTAAGATCTGTAACACCTAGAGCAATTTAATACTACCTAAAATTCACCATATCCCTCCTCCATGCCAACAAAGTTATGGTATCTCAAGTGTGATCTTTACTTTAAAAAATGTAAGAAAACAAATAGTAAATATCAGTAGAAAGTTTTATATATATTTATATTTAGTGCAATAATTTGTCTTTTACTCTCCTGATGTTTTTTTGATTTTGTGCCTGAACTAATTCAAATGCTAGAAGATACACATTTTTACCTGGTGATAGGTAAAACTGGCCTAAAAAACAAAAAGGAACAAAAATTGATAACCGTCAAATTAAAATTTCATAGTATAATGGCTAGCTCAAACTTAAAATAAAATAATTAATAAAAAAAAACCACGAGACAAAACATTTTGAAATGCAGTAGGCAATCATAAACCATGAGTCCAACATCAAACAGACTCAAAAGACAAATTTTATAATTTAATTATTGAATAAATATTTGAAAAAACTGTATTAACATCAATTGCCATTCACTATAGGTTTAAATGTATTTGAACTTGATTGGATGAATAAAAACGTATTTTATTAACAATTGAAAAATTGTACAAGATATATTTCATGAGAGTGTGAGCTAATAGAAGGAATTTAATAAAAAGGATATATTTTAAAACTTATTGTTGGTTCTTATTTGTTATAATTCTAATATCAAGATCACAATATACAGTATAACATAATATAATATAGTATAATAATATAATAAAACTCACAATCACACAGATTTTCTAGTTTTTACACAAACATATTTGAATTATTGAAAAACTAATTTTTTTAAAGTATAGTGTGATTTTTTTTCATTAGGACCTTTGCTGGCCTTTGCTGTAATTTCAATAACAGGCCATATTCTGAGAGTGTTATCACCTAAATTTGGAGCTCTTGTTGCCATTGAAGCTGACAGGAAGGCCTACCTAAGACACATACATTCGCGGGTCATTACAAATGCTGAAGAAATTGCTTTTTATGGAGGTCATAAGGTAATTTCCATAATTTATAAATTCTATACACTTTATATTACTTGAAATATCCTATTTTTAACATGAAAAAACTTGTCCAGAAAATTTATTTCTAGATTTATAATCTGTAGATAGCTGAATAATATTAATTTCACTGGCTTTATTTTACCTATTTTTAGGTAATTATTAATTTATAGTCAAACTAACAACATTTTAAAATCTTTAATTTAAATTTTCAAACTAATATTATCAATTTGTTATATTATAATGTTTTTTCTATTAATTTTATTTGAAAAGGCATCAGCAAAAATATGTTATTTTTGATCATGTAATAATTTACTTTTGAGAAAATTCATGTTAATCTCTTTAAAAACTCTTTTGAAATATGTTACAAAACTATAACATGCTACTAGGTGGAGCTGGATCATTTACAACAAGCGTACAGTTCTCTTATACGCCATAAAAACCGAATCTTAGTACAAAGACTGTGGTATGTAATCCTGGAACAATTTCTCATGAAGTATGTCTGGAGTGGTACAGGCATGATCATGGTATCATTGCCAATCATAATGAGCTCTATTCATTCAGGTAATTTTCGCCTTATTGCTACAAATAAGGTTTTAGTTCTTTACTGTATAAAAACAGCCCATATAGTATTTTTAAGTAATTTATATAATGAAGACTTAAAAGTGGTTAAATTGTTACCTTACACTTGGAGGAAATGTTTTCATCTTACGACTACTTCAGCCTTGTATTTTTGCCGCTAGGAATGCTGCAGTTGTGCTTCCTCGGTACCATTTTTTTTGAAAGTTAGAAGTGATGTGATCGAAGACTATGTGTGATCTGTGCCATGTTTGTTCATTTAGGATGTCATTTTTATGTGTGTTGCTATATCTATATATTTCATACTGTTCTAGTGTGTTTAATTTATGGCCTTTGTTGCATGTATGGAGGATCCTCATGTTATTTTCCATACTTTTGCATGAGTGTTTAGGGTCCATGAGTATTGAGTATAGTACACACTACTATTGAATTCACCTTCGCAAATCACCTCGTGGACACTAAACACTCGTGCAAAAGTATGGAAAATAACATGAGCATCCTCCACACATGCAACAAAGGCCATAAATTAAACACACTAGAACAGTATGAAATATATAGACATAGCAACACACATAAAAATGACATCCTAAATGAACAAACACGGCACAGACCACACGTATTCTTTGATCACATGACTTCTAACTTTCAAAAAAAATGGTACCGAGGAAGCACAACTGCAGCATTCCTAGCAGCAAAAATACGAGGCTGAAAAAGTCGTAAGACAAAAATGTTTTCTCCAAGTGTAAGTTAACAATTTAACAACTTTTATGTAAGAAAATGTCTGGTCGCAAGTAATAGCAAAAGTGTAATAAGTTATTAACAATCAGCTCGTCATGAACAGCAACTAGATTTCGATATATAATAAAGAATAATATTTTTTGTGAATAAAATAAAATCATGTATATAGGTTATTAAGTATAGCAATAATTATAATTGGTTGAAAAACATATAATGTAATGAGAAATTAATATTATTTTAAAAATAAATCATATTGTAAATATAATTTAGATCTATAATTTTAGAATATCGAATTAATACTTTTAAAAATATTACTCTACGTCAATCAGTATTACTCTTTACATACAGTTATAAATAAAGTATTAAGACAAAGAAAACAATGAAGTTTTTTCTGTCACATTGTCTCAAGTAAATATTGCATCATTTTATTCTTTATTGTATTGGTAAAGGGGACAATGTTACCTAACTGAATAAACTTAGCATTAGATAAATAGCTAAAGACATAATGTTAAAGATGTTGTAGTCATTGACATTTGATAAACCTTTGATTTTGAAATTTATAAAGACAATGAATTTGTTTTAAACTTACCGAGGCAAAACGTTTCTGATCATATTAGGTCTTCAGTATCTAGGTTAGTTGCAAGAATGTGTTTTTGAGTTGGGCAACATAAATTTCAAATACAAGTATTCAGTCATGTGATCAAAAAGTCTTTATTTGTTTTATAATTCGAACAATTCCTAGATTTCAGAAATATAAGTTTGCATTACATTGTTGTGTATACAATGGTACTTCAGAATATTTAATGTTTTAGGAATATTGGTTTATAGTTTTTTTATGTCAAGTGAGAATAATATTTTATGTCAAGTGAGATATATTTTATCTATCTTCTTTTGTTTCTGAGTTCATTCTGCTTATTTCATAACAATATGAATATGTCTGTCTGACATAAATTGTTGGAGTTTTAGTCCATTCCATATGTTTTGTTAGTTTATGTGCTGAATCATTCTGGTAATTTATGATGGCTAGATAAAGATGTTTGGTTTGTGAATTTTTATGAGTTCAAAAATTTGTTAGGCACTGTGAGGTATATATGTTTTAAGAAGTGTTTCATCTGTGTTTATGTTCTGTTTAGACATGATTTATAAATAACACTTGAAACCACATGCTTCAACATAAACATGTTACCTTTAGTAATGGATCTAAAGCAGTATGATCTACTTTAACTTAAAGAAGTACCAATACCCTCCAAAAAGTGAACACTAACAATAAAATCAACACAATTTATACCATACCTAGTGGTTATAAATAGATATATATTAAAACAATAATTGATTAACAGTGGCACAAATACTTAAAAAAAACAATACAACTGGGAAAAAAAGAAATTTTTATGAGTTCAAAAATTTGTTAGGAACTGTGAGGTGTATATGTTTTAAGAAGTGTTTCATCTGTGTTTATGATCTGTTTAGACATGATTTATAAATAACACTTGAAAACACATGCTTCAACATAAACATGTTACCTTTAGTAATGGATCTAAAGCAGTATGACCTACGTTGACTTAAAGAAGTACCAATACCCTCTAAAGAGTGAACACTAACAATAAAATCAACACAATTTATACCATACCTAGTGCATATAAATAGATATATATTAAAACAATAATTGATTAACTGTGGCACAAATACTTAAAAAAAAACAATACAACTGGGAAAAAAAGAAATATTTCACTTATTTAAATAAAGCGCTAAAAAATTCCAAAAACAGAGTACAAGATTACCTTAAAACCAACATCAAACTAAAATACAATACAACCACAAACATAAAAGCTTCATGTGTATAAAAACTAAATGGTACAGTACACATTCTATATTGTGCAAACATACTGCAAGGCTTTCACACTGCATAGATTCAAAGAACACCAAACATACATTAAAGTATGACACAGACTTAACTTTTGCTAACCACATAATAGAAATATACTAGTCCAAATTAAACAAAAAACAAACTTTACAAACATCAACCACAACCTACAAATTCTCCACCTCAAAAAATAGCACTATATAAACGTACTGAAGTAATTTGAAATTTGTAGACATACCAGAATACAAATTAAAATCATTTTAATAAACAAGCTTAGTTCAAATTACACTCCCTGATCATGTTATTGAACTGCCTTTATAACCAGTGCTAGTATAACCAGCTTAACAATGCATATCTGCAGCTTACTTAGATACTGATGAAGATCAATTAGCGTAATTAAAAATGTTTTGTCTCAGAAAGTTTTTTAAATATTCTAATTAAAAGCTTGTGTAACTTGTAATATTAATTGATATTAAGTTTCAAGTTTAGACTAAAAAGTTAAGACTTTTTATATTTTTAAAAAGGTATAAAACAATTTTTTAAGAAGTTAAACCCTTATTTTTATTTATAAATTCTAATTTTTAGTGAACACCCTTTAAATGGGATATTATTTTAGACATTTATTTAGATAAAAATAGAAAAGTGGATAAATATATTCCTAAATATAAAATACAAAATTTGTTAATATATGTAAAGTATTAAATAACAAAAATATTCACAATCCTGTAAAAAATCTGGTAATCTATTAAATGTTCTTCAGTCCAATGATGGAAATTTTGCCTCCTCAGTATTGTAGCAAATAAATAAATAAATATTAAAATTTTGTTACATGTAAAAATGTTTATAAATGTTATGGCTTTTATCAACATTTTGCAGAAATATTCTTGTGCTGCTCATTTTCTTTGATAGGAATATGCTGAACTTATCTTGAAAAATATTTTACTTTTAAAAGTTGCTTATTATAATCATCTTGAATGCACTGAATAAATCATAAATAATTATTGAGTAACTCAGTAAAATAACAACTTACTTGCTGACACGTTCAAACAGTTTTTTCATTTAAAGGTTTGCTTCATCAATGGAACGATTGTTTCCAAATAGGTCAGCAAGTGAGTTAATAGTTTTCACTCAGTTACTCAATAATTACTCATGATTTTACGGTCTTTGTTAATGTTTAGAATTTGAAATTTATGATAACCTTGAACTTTATTAAATTAAAAAGGAAGTTCTAGATTTCACAGCCCAATGTTCAGTGTATTTTCAGGTTATGAATTTTGATTAACCTCCATACTAGAAACGTTATTTCAGATTTTTAAAATTACACTGTCAGACAAAACATATCACTGAAGAAGTTTGATGGATAAATTTGTTTTGTTTAAAAAATTAATATCATATAAGATATTAAATGTTAAAAAAAAGTGTAAGCTGTTGATAAAATGGATTGTTGTACTTCCTAGACCCTACATTTAGGTTGTGGAACATTATTTTTGTGTCTAATATAATTGTTATTATATTTTAACCTTACACTTGGAATGATTTAAACACATTGAATGCATTTTTTATTGCCTTATCTAGCTGGCTCAAAATATCTTTTATAATTGACATGTTTTGGATATTCCTAATGTTTCTGAACCATTTATGCAATTTCTATTCAAAAGCAATTTCATAAATTGTCCATGGAAATGAAGATCATCTAAAATGTGTTTATTAAAAAAATTATAACTATTCTTGGTTAGTCCATAAATTTATTAAACTTTTTTATTTACTATAATCTTTTTTCTCTAACCTAAGTTTGTATGTCCATGTATCTACTTCCGAAGTTTATTTTTAGGAACCAATTCATTAGATGAATCTACATACATCAGTGAAAGGACACAATATCTCACAACAGCTCGAAACTTACTTTTATCTGGAGCAGATGCTGTAGAAAGGCTTATGTCATCTTATAAGGTATCAAAAGTAACATTTTTTCATTTTCTATAAAGGGAAATACAGCATTATTAAATTAATTTTTTCATATACATTAATAGGTTAGAAAAGTAACTTTTTGGATATGTAAAATATACACATTTTAACATATTCTACACATACAAGCCTATATAGGCATTAAGACTCTCTTTAAGAGACGTCTTAAGAGAATTCTTTAAATATTGGGAGTTACATAAAATGATCAATACTATAGTAGCTATATACTTACCGTTCACTAATTTAAAGTTTTGTTTTTCCAAAATTTGTACTTTTGTTCACTTACTTGCATGAACAAACGACAAATTTTGTTGTAATAATAAGGAACCATGGTCCCCCACTGTTCCTCCTATGTATGTTTTCTTCTAAATGAGTATATTTGCACATTTTTTTCAGAGAATTTGTGATTTAATAAATTATGAATACTTCTTATTCATAATATACAATAAATTTAGAATACTTACAAGTTGAATATATTTTGTAACTTTATGATTATTTTGATATATACAATAATTGTAAGTACAAGATATAGGGAGCTATATTAAAGGTAATGTTTTAAAGGCTAGTTCTAGTAGAGCTTAAAGCTTATTTAGAAATTATTTGACTAGATAGGAAACTGACAGACTTATCTAGTCCAAAGCTCCTGTTTGTTCATAGTTGAGAATATTGATAGTTAAGAATGTTGACAGTGGCTGTGTGTGTGTGTGTGTGTGTGTGTGTGTGTGTGTGTGTGTGTGTGTGTGTGTGTGTGTGTATGTGTGTATGTGTGTGTGTGTGTGTGTGTGTGTGTGTGTGTGTGTGTGTGTGTGTGTGTGTGTGTGTGTGTGTGTGTGTGTGTGTGTGTATGTGTGTGTGTGTGTGTGTGAGGGAGAAAGAGAGAATAGAGGCGTTTTATTTTTTATAGAGTGTGATGATTAAAAGTTGTAAACATATAAATATACTAGTGTATAATAATCAGGAATTTTCAGTAGTGCTATTTGACTGAATTGCTGCCAGGAACAGCAATCTCTCATTAGGTGCAACTAGTCAACAACCCCTGATATTATTGAGTGGAGGGAAAATTAAAGATTAAGCAGATAAGGAAAATTAATGCGTTTTATTGAACTTATCTATTAATTTATTTTTATTGGAATTTCTATCTTTATAAATATTGGTTTTAAGGGTTTTGTCCTCATTTTGTGATACTTATAACACAAATTCTAATTTATTTTGCTTTTTTAATACCTAATATTAATAATATTTAATAGAAAAATTATTTTCTTTCGGAAATAAATTTCTGCTCTCAACTTTAACCTTGTTTTTATTTACTAAACTATCCATAGATTAGCATATTTTTCTAAGTACAGTAAACTCCCGATTATCCGTGGAATAGAGTGGCCTGGCAACGCCGGATAACGAATTCTCCGGATAATCCACTATGAACAAAGAATACGCAAAACGATCAATAATAGATTATTATACCATAAGTTACATAAATAATGACCCCGGTTAATGCAATTCACAAATAATCTTCAGAGGACAAAATAAATACAGAAAATAATTTAAAATGTCGATGTATTTGACAGATTATAACATGTACATTTATATGTCTAACTATTTACAATACGTACATAAGTATATGTCAAAAGTAATTATGTATGTACATATGTAATTTCCTCTACACATAATACTTTCACTTTTTAACAAAAAAATCTGTCACTTTCGTCTGTTTTTTTTGTGAGCATTGATTTAGCTTTAATGTGCGATCTAAGTTTCTTGAGGACCATTTTGTCGCACAGTGGCTACTTGTGTCACAAAGCCATAAAGATCGATAATGTATATGACAGACATGGATAATGCATATGTGACGTACTAGACTATTTATAGCCGAGATTAGCTGACATTTGTTTACAATCTTATGATACACATTAGGTTTTCGGGCGTCCAAGCATTTTGTCATTGTCTCTTATATACAGGAGTCTGCTCGCCCATGTTATTTCGCTGGCCCGCGTCGGAATGCTTCCCTTTCAATGTAAAAATTAGTAAGTACATATTTACATATCTATTCCCTTCATCTTAACTTCTATTAAGCCTTATATATATTTACGTCGTAATTCACCGTTTGGAAATTTAAACACATGAATCTGATTGGAATAATTGCAAAACCATGACAGACCCCGGATATTCCGCAAACCGGTTAATCCGCCCACGGATAATCGGGAGTTTACTGTATTAGTTTTTCATGCTGGGTTTTTTTTTTTTTTTTTTAACTTAGGAGCGGGTTTGAATTGCCCGAAGCACTGCTACCTTAAGGTATATTGTACTTATCTCCCTGATCTAGTCAAATAACCCCTTCCCTCTTACCAGGTTTAGGAGTTTCCTGACTAGAGTTTTACCTTCAGCATCCACCGAAGCCGTTCCATCACCAAAGAGGTTGAAGCGCCTCTCAGCAAGTACTTCACATCTGTAAATAATGTGTGTGGCAGTCTCCAGTTCCTGCCCGCATAATCTGCACACTGGTTCATCCTTGTAGATACCCATTTTATGCAAATGTTTCCTTAGTCCACAGTGTCCCGTGAGTAGACCTGTGGCTATCCTTAATTTCTGCCTAGACAGATAGATGAGACTCTTCTGCAGCCCCAAGGAAGGTTTCCTAAGGGTTAGCTTACTGTGTCTCATCCCTTCGGCCCTGATCCAGTGCTCACAGTGTCTTTCAGCCATCCACCTTCGCACTGTCATCCTGACCATGGATTTGGAAATACCTACCGCAGGCTCCGGTCCAATCAGGGGAGTCGAAGACCCCTCCCTGGCCAGTGCATCTGCGGCTTCATTTCCAAGTATTCCCCTATGCCCTGGCACCCAACCTATCTTGACTTGATTGTGCCTTGCCAGAGCTTGTAGGTTAATTAGGCACTCCCTGACTATGGCCGAGGTGACCACGTGTCCGTTTAGTGCCTTAATTGCTGCCTGACTGTCGGAGAAAATAGCAATCCGGGTCCCATGTGTTTCCCTTCTAGCTATCTCTCCCAGACAGGCATTTATAGCATATACTTCGGCTGAAAGACAGAGGTATGCCGCTCGATGTTAATGTCCCTGAACATTCCATCACAGTTTGGTGGACCTGGTCAGGTGCAAACATTCGAATAATGTGGTCGCTGCCCATTTCCAAGACGGGTTCTTTGACCACGCACTCGATACTCATATGTCCCGAGACATCTGGGAGGTTAGCCCAGTTGCTCGAGTTGCGCAAACTCCATGCCGCTAGCCTCGCCTCTCCCCTAAGGACAAGCTCAAGGGGAGGGAGGTTAAGCATTACTTCCATTGCTGCACCTGGTGTAGTTGACATCGCTCCCAGTGTGCACAGACAGGCCAATCTCTGGATAGAGCTCAGTTTAGCTCTTGTCTGTGCCTGGTTGGCCTTTGTCCACCACACCAGAGCTCCATAGGTAATCATAGGTCTTATCACCCTCAGATACATCCAGTGCATCATTGATGGCTTCAGTCCCCATTTCTTACCCACCATTCTTCTCACAGTCATCAGTGCCCTTTTGGCCCTGTTAACTGTCCTCTCAAGATGTGGGTTCCAGGTGAGTTTCCTGTCCAGAGTAACTCCCAGGTACTTCACCTCCCCCACAAACTCAAGGTATTCACCAAACAAGCGGGCCATCCTGGTCGTCAGATCTTTTTGCTGTCTGGTGAAGTTAATGAGAGCAGTCTTTTTTGGATTTACCCTAAGGTTCTCCTTTTTACACCACTCTTCAATCAGTCGTAGAGGATTTCTGATTACCTCAAGGACTGTATCAGGGAATCTGCACAGGATCAGGACAACTATGTCGTCCGCATATCCTAGACAGAAGTACCCCTGTTCATTCAAGAGTTCAATAAGGTTGTCAACCACTAGGCACCACAACAGAGGAGAGAGAACCCCCCCCCCCCCCCCCCCGTGCACAGCCCAGACTTGTCTCCGCTCTTCTGACCTCCCCTGCCACCTCTACAGAAATGCTTCTGTTTGTTAACATGGAACTTATCCAACCACAAGTGGTCGCATCCACTCCATGACGTCTTGCACCACTTACCATCGTCTCCACTGAGGGGTTATTGAAAGCCCCTTCAATGTCGAGGAAGGCACCTATGGCACAACCTTTCTTAGCGATCATTTGCTCAATCCTACCAACCACTTGATGGAGAGCTCCCTCGCAGGATTTCCCCGGTTGATAAGCATACTGGTTCCAATGCAGTGGTTTGATAGCCAAAGCACCCCCCCCCCCTAATATGCCTATCAACCAGTTTTTCAAGTCCCTTGAGAACAAAGGACATGAGTGTGATAGGTCTGTCAATCTCATGACAAAACTCCTTCCAGGACTTCCTGCGCGCTTCTCTAATTGCCCTGTTGTATTCGGTTAGTGTTTTCCTATACAGGTCCCACTCCCCGTTCTTTTTTGCTCTATTAAAGAGTCTCCTGGTGGTCTTCCGAAGTTTGGCTAGCTTCTTGTTCCACCATGACGGATCCCCTACTTTCCTCCCCTCACTGAGAGGGCAGTTATCAGTAAAGGATTCTATTATAGCCTCGCCAACCAATGTGGCAGAGTCTTCTAGCTCTCTCCTCCCACCATACTCCAATCCAGCCTCCTCAATCCGAACACCCAGGTCCCTCCTGTAGGAGTCCCAGTCTGTTCTTCTTGGATCCCTGGTTGGGCGAAGCATGGCTGGATTTAGAGAGATATCATACCTAATATGTCTGTGATCAGAAGAAGATGGTTCATCCGACACATACCAATTTAGTACATACCTAGCCATCTGGTTCGATGCCACCGTAATGTCCAGGACCTCCTGTCTGGCCCTAGTGACAAACGTCGGCTCTTCCCCCTGATTTAAGACTAGTAAATTTTTAGAGCTAAGATAAGCTAAAAGTTCCTCACTAGTGTTGGTACCTGTACTTCCCCACGAAGTGTGATGGGAGTTAGCATCCATCCCCACCAGCAGCTCCTCATCCACAGCCCCGCAGTGCTCGACCAGGCTCCTCAGCTCTTGTGTTGGTAGAGCCCCCGCGCAGTCAAAGGGAAGATATGCCGTGGCCAGGTTCAGCCTCTTCATCCTCCCCTCCGCCCGCAGCTCCACCGTCACTGCTAACAAGTCCCTGCAGCAGAAGTTCGTTAGTACAAAAGCACACAACCCCCTCCTAACCAGGATACACGTCCTGGGAACACCGGAGTCCTTATCATACAACAACTTACCTCCAGATGTCGCCAGCCCGCATATTCTTCCTCCAGAAATCCATGGTTCCTGGATGAGCACCAAGTCCACCTCTCCCTGTCCAGCATCCTACACACGACAGCACTGGCCGCCCTGCTATGCTGTAGGTTCACTTGGAGGATCTTGATCATTTTCCTGCTTACTCCGCAGTTTGCCTGGGTTCACAGAGCAGCCCCACGTTCACCCTCAGGTTGTTATTCCGCAGTGCCCTGAGGGAGCCCTCTCCTATATACAAGATCAGGGTAAGACCTGCATCCTCCCTTTTCCTAGCAATCACCTTCCAAGTATCCTGAACTACCCCAGGGTTCTGGGTTTTGACCACCTTCAGGATCTGTTCCGGCTCCTTATCATTGTAGGGTTTGGGCACCCACATTGACACCTTTGCAATACAAAAGATCTCCTTGGGTGGCCCTGCCCTCAACTTTACCCCCTCACTCAGGGTGAAGCTTGGCAGGACCCAAAGGACCCACTCCAGGCTCTCCCGTGAGGAGCATACAACATTTAGAGCTCCCCTCTCTAAGTATGCTGTCCTAAATCCTCTATCCCCACTCTCCGCCTCAGCGGACAGCAGTTCCGAGAAGAACAGCTCCTCCAGCTCCAACGCCATCTCTTCCGAGAGTTGTCTCTCAGGGTAACTAACTGGGACAATTGCTAGCTTTTGCCTGAGGGTATCGCCGTATGTGCCCGAAGACACTCCAGCATCCCCCCTTGTCCCAGTTTCACTTTCTTCATTCCTCCCTCCACTGGAGAGGGATTGGACGTCTCACTCCTAGGCCTTTTTGACGTGCTGGGGTTTGGTGCTCTTGGTTGATTTCTTCCCTGTTGCACCTCCCTCCTCACAACATCCAAGCCCTGGACTTTGACAGACTCAGCTCGGTTTTGGCCTCCCCTCCGTTTTTTCAGGGTTGTTGGCCGTCCCGCTGCTCTCGCCTGTTCTTTTCGGAGCCGCCTTTTGGCCGCTCCACTCATTCGCTTTCTCCGTAAAGAGAGCGTACTCAACTCTGCAGCCACTTCACCGGTTTCTGCAGTCGGCAGCTTGACAGCCGCCCCCGCACCCCCAGTGATGGTTGCCGTTGGCATCTCTGCTACAGACCCACGGTTTGCCAACTCATTGGCTCCCGCCGTCTGTGCAGTCTCAAAATTATTTTTTGTATTATTCTGGTCCATAAACGTCCCACGAGTATGGGGGAAATAAAGGTTGACCAGAACAGAGCCCCCACTGCCCTGGCAAGACAACATACAATGAGGTTTTGTCTGGTTCCTCAAGGGGATCGTGTGCGACTGCATTTTTTACCCTGCAGCCATTCATCCTTCGGCACGATGCCTTCCACCTTGGATTGGGTATTCAGTCACTGACCTTGAAGCACACCCCAAGTTCAGGACATTATTAACTGTTGCTCATGGAGCGAACAGCCTGCTTTACTCTCTTTTTTACAACTGTGTTGTTAGGGTAGTTTCCCGCCCATACTTCACTGTCGCATTGCCCTTGGTTAACCCGGGAGGTGAGAGTGGCATTGTGAGGACTTAATTCCCAACTACCCCAGTCAGAGCACTAGGTTATTTCTACCACGCCCAACCGGTTGACTGACGAGGAGGGATAATTCCTCACCTTTGAACCATAGCCTTGGTCCAGGCCTGCATATTCAGAAACCTTCCGGAATCCTTATTCACAGGTAACCTACATTTCTGTAGGCCGTCCCACTATCCGCCACCTGTGGACCCGCCCGGTTGCTCAGGCCAGCTTGCCGGGTTCATGCTGGGTTATTACGAGTTCATTTTCTTTAATTTATTTGCATAAAAAGTCTATTCTATTTTAATTAAAATTTAATGTATGAAGTAAAGTGGTGGGGTTTGGATTTTACCTACATATTTTAGAGATGACCTTAGCATTTAATTTTTTCCTTTGTAGACATGTATACTGTTTTGTAAATAGTATATACTGTAACTTTAGTTTTAGTTTTTGTTCCTTACTTCACTGGAACTGAATTTAAAATTTTTTTTAATTTCAAAGTAATGAGCCTTAGAAAGTGACTCTTAATCCTGCAACTTTTTCCGCTATATAAACAAATGTTTTCTAATACTATATTTTTTACTGCAGGAAGTTGTTGAACTCGCTGGTTACACATCTAGAGTAGGTAGAATGCTGGACGTTTTCAAAGAAGTAGGTCAAGGAAAGTTTGAGAGGACCACTATCGGCAATAAATCCTTACACTCAACTCCCGGATTAGAATATATAAATGGAAAAATTTTAATAAAAGGTAACAAGGAACTAAGCCATCACCTAGATATAATTTATTAATTAATAAGCTATTTATTTACTAACTGTAGGCAATAAATCGTTTCTTTGGGGCTGTTTACTTTGGGCTTCTTAACATATTTTAAATAATGAAAATAGAGGAAAATAGTTATTTTCTCAAATATTGTTTTATAAAGTAGGCCTATATAGAAAATTACTTACAAATATTTTTCTG
Organism: Prosapia bicincta; assembly: GCA_036971475.1. Taxonomy (NCBI): domain Eukaryota; kingdom Metazoa; phylum Arthropoda; class Insecta; order Hemiptera; family Cercopidae; genus Prosapia; species Prosapia bicincta. The sequence goes on from JBAIZL010000005.1 coordinate 228,588,930, forward strand.
TTTTTTACGATAGAAATGAAAAATTGTTACTGGAAAAAATATACCAGAGGATGAATATTATACAAAGTCTTTCAGCTTTGCCTCTGGCACATAACTATTTTTGGTCGTATGATCAGTAAGTAAGTGTGAAATGGGATTAAGAAAAGATGATTAATTGCTGAGAGAAGGATATAGGATGAAAAAAATTAAAAAAACAGTAGTACCCAAGAAACAGAAAATGTTAAAGTATGAAATAAATAAGAATTAGAAAATGGCTACAGGGCACAATATAGTACCTTTTTTTATCTTAATTGCAATTTATGACTTTATTGTTATTGAAATTTTTATCTTTATAAATATTGATTTTAAGGGTTTTGTCCTCATTTTGTGATACTTATAACATAAATCCCAATTTATTTTACTTTTACATACCTTTTTAGCACTTTTTGTTGCTATTAAAAAATTATTTTATTCATAATTTGAAATATTTTCCTCCCTTATAACTGGCACTGAATTATCAAAATATGAGACACAATTTGCAACATTTGCCACTTATAGAGTCAAACAAACCTAAAAACCTAGATCTTTTTAATATTAGGTATTTTAGTTATGCACTTTTTAATTATGACAATATTAAAACAATATCTGGATAATAGCATATACACTTTGATTAAAACTATGTATCCATATAAAAAAATAAATAAATAAATATATATATATATATATATATATATATATATATATATATATATATATATATATATATAGAGAGAGAGAGAGAGAGAGAGAGAGAGAGAGAGAGAGAGAGAGAGAGATTTTTTGGACTAGGAGACTGACAGACTTACCTTGGTAAGAGTCCACACTGTAGTCTTGAAATAGAAACACATAAAAGCACTTAAACAATGATATATTTCAACCACACAGTGGTCTTTATCAATCGAAGAGAAAACACAAAAAGAAATATGAGAGAATGAAATAAAATAAATAAATGATATTTATTTTATTTCATTCTCTCATATTTCTTTTTGTGTTTTCTCTTCGATTGATAAAGACCACTGTGTGGTTGAAATATATCATTGTTTAAGTGCTTTTATGTGTTTCTATTTCAAGACTACAGTGTGGACTCTTACCAAGGTAAGTCTGTCAGTCTCCTAGTCCAAAAAATCTAAATAATCTTTACCAACCAAAACTAACCTAAATATATATATATATATATATATATATATATATATATATATACACAGTAATACCCCGTACTTACGCGATTGGTGGGACCGAGCGATAGTCGAATTCGCGTAAGTCGGGGTATAATTTTTCATACAATCAGATAGGAATCATGTTTTATTGGAACCAAAGCTTAAATACATTAATAATTTAGAAGAAAATGTTTATGTATTAAAACCTTGAATACAAAATACAACAAAAAATTATATTATATACATACATATTGCAAAGAAGTAAGGAAACAGAAGTTATTTTGACATAGAAGGCTTCATAAAATCTAACACATTTGATTGACGAATTGAAGATTTTTTTCTTCTCATGCAGAATTTCCTCTTAACTCGCTAATTTTTTTGTTTTGTGGCAGAAATAAGCTCATTGTCGGAGTCTGTTTTCCGTATGTATTGTAAGCCTTACTCAATTAAACTAAGGCATTTTTTCAAGTTTCTAACCGTCATTTTATCTTTTACGTCCACTGGGTCTAAATAATCTGCGTTTTTAAGGTCTTCCTCTTGTGCACGTATTTCTATGAGCTCATCAATTAATTGTCAGCTCCTGGTTGTGTAAATTTAGCAGTTCTTGAACGTCATAACTATCCACTTCTAGATTGAATTGTCTGGCAAAACCTACACCTTCTTCAATCACATCAGCAATTTCATCTGACTCTGGCACTGATTCCGCTTGAGTTTCAGTGGTGGAAAATTGACACACCTTTTTCCAAACGACATTCCAAGTTTTATGTGGCAAAAATAACACTTTCACATGTGTGTCGAAATTAGTTGAAGTAATAGGAGGATGACCAGGTGCATTGTCGATTAATAGGAATTACTTTAAAAGGAATTTGTTTAGACTGACAATAAATTCGACTTGAGGTATGAAATGAAGAGCAAAACCAGTCTTAAAGAAAAAAGCTGTCGCCCAAGCCTTCCGATTCGATTTTTAAAATCACGGGCAGGATAGCTTTAGAAATATTTTTTAATGCCTTTGAATTGTCTGAGCGATAAACTATGAAAGGTTGTAAATTACAGTCACCAGCTGTATTTGCACCAACCATCACTGTCAATCGTTATTTGGCGACCTTAAAACCTGGAAATATTTTCTCTTTAAAAGCTGTTTAATGCATTTTCTTCCAGTACAGACCAGTTTCTGCGTAACTCGGACAGCATGATTTAAAATCGCGTAAGACGGGGTAGCGTAAGTCAAGCTATTACTGTGTATATATATATATATATATATATATATAATATTGATATTTTACGTTATCCATTGTTTTTCCGTTGCACTAACTTTATGAAGTTAATATATTACTATTGTAATTAATTTTATCCACCATTAAAAGCAATGATTTTACCTTGTGTGATGAGGTGCCTGTAGGTCACTTGACCATTGTCGAATCACTGATTACTTTTCCTCTTAGAGAAAAATAATCAGTGATTCGACAATGGTCAAGTGGCCGAAAGGCCCCTCATCACACAAGGTAAAATCATTGCACTTAATGGTGGATGAAATTACTTACAATAGTAATATATATATATATATATATATATATATATATATATATATATATATATATATATATATATATATATATATTAGAGTCTCGATAATTCAAGGTGAATGGGACCGAGACCCCTCGGATTACAAGGAAGTAAGTTTCCGTGCATTAGAAAACCCCTCATATCCAGATCAATGTAAGAACTGTTTGGTTCGGATTTATTAATAGCAGGAATAAGGACTAGTCCAGCTAATAAGGAGTGTCGTCTTTGTTTGCTTCAAGAGAGTTTATTTTCTGATATGTCACCCACAAGACTAGACATTTATGCTTTCTAAGGGATATTTGTGGACTGTCAAAACTTATAGCGTAAATAATGAAAGATATTTATGGCCCATTGACCTTCTGTCAGACATCTAAATTTAACTGATAAGTACATTTAAATACAACTAATAAAGTTGGGTAATTCACCAACTGTAAAACACTAGTGAACTGAATGATACAACAGAATGGGGTGAAAGAAAAATACTTTAGTCTATTGATATAAACATTTCTTGGATGCCTGACTTATTTCCTTTCCATGACATATTGATATAAATATTTCTTGAACGCCCGATTAATTTTTTTTCAAATAGATAAAATAGGCTTGATTTTAACGGAGGCTCAGAAAATCGTGACTCGGATTTTCAATACTTTACTGTTTATATATTTCTTTAATTTATATAGTCTTGAATTTCCATTTTTTATATATTTTTTTCAATCTCACTTTACCAGTTATTGTAGTTTTCAGCCTGATTCTAAATGTTAGATAATTGAAGGTTTAGTCCTGCATTATAAAGAAATTGTTAATACGATTGGATAAGAAAGTAAATATTTCAGGGAATTAGAGTCTAAACATGTTTTCCCTTGAAAAATTTCATTAAACATTTCATTACTTTCATTTTTTGCAGGTGTTGTGATTGAAAGCACGGATGGAAGCATAGAACTGAGAGATGTACCAATAATAACTCCAAATGGAGATGTTGTAGTTCCTAGCCTAAGTATACATGTAGCACCTGGATCACATCTTCTAATCACTGGTCCTAATGGCTGTGGGAAATCATCTTTATTTAGAGTCCTTAGTGGATTATGGCCTGTTTATTCTGGAGTTCTAATCAAGCCTAAAGACTGTACAATGTTCTATGTACCTCAGAGGTAATTTGTAAATCAAATACATTGTATATTTAGTTTTTAAATAAGTATGACTAATCTTTTTATAAAAATGTAACAATAAAATTAAACTACAACACTCAGCTTGATTTTACAAAACCTTTTTAAAATAATTTATAGGCCGTACATGACTCTAGGAAGCTTACGTGAACAAGTAATCTATCCAGAGACAGTAGCAGAATGCCGAGCCAAAGGTATATCCGATGCATTGTTAGAAGGTTGTTTGGAAAAAGTGGCTCTTTCACACCTTGTAATCAGAGAAGGTGGTTGGGATGCTGTGGCTGATTGGAAAGATGTATTATCAGGAGGGGAAAAACAAAGAATGGCCTTGGCAAGACTATTTTACCACAAGTAATAACTTTATTAATCCTTTAAGATAATTTACTAACACATTTATGACAAATTATAACTATTAGTTGTAGCAAAGATAGTTGGTACTTTTACTAACAAATCGTTTAGGACATGCTCAAACTTCTAGTTTGATTATTTCTTAGTGGTATGTAATTTATGATTATTTTGATTTATTGGAATTATGTTTTAAATATATAAAATACATATATATAGTAATATATAAAATACTACAAGCACCAGGCGTATACAAATTAAACTGCAACAAGTGCAACAAATTCTACACTGGGCAAACAGGTTGCAGCTTTAAACAAAGAGTCGAGGAACACAAACAGAACACCAACTCAGCATATTACAATTGCATAAAAGAAACAGGACACAAATACACAGACATTTACCATAACCTAGAAATCTTACACATCAGCAAAAAAAGACCACATCTCAACATACTAGAACAATGTGAAATTTACAGGCACACAAAAACACAAAGTACAAACATATTAAACAAACAAACCCAATACAAATCACACATACTCTTTGATATTATCAAAAACCTGTCTTTAATACCATCACCACTTAACCCAACAACTCCAAGCAGAAGACACTGATGAAGATCGCCACATAGTGATAAAAAACGTTCTGTCTCAGCAAGTTTTTACAAATTTACAAAATTTAGAGTTCGGATAGTCATATACTAATGTTAAACTGATTAATTAAGAGTCACCGAACGTAATGGACTACAAAATTCAAAAATATAAAATATGCTATTTAATTTTTATATTCCTTTTAGAAAGTACAAATATTTTGTAATAATTATAATTAGATATAAAAATGATGGAAATTTATTAACAATCCTGGAAATTATGTTTGCATTATTGTATATTCTCTATTATTTTATCTGATTACTTTTAGGTTTTAAACTCTTTTTCTCATAATAATTTCATTATGAACATAGTTATAAATTTGTATGTGCAATTAACTTCAAAATTATTTTGTTTTGAATTTATGCCAAAACCTTGTCTAGTGTATATATAAATTCTCCAGTAAATATTTATTTTTTAATTTTCATTTTTTTTTACAAAATTATATTTTTATTGCCATACAGCAGAATTCTTTTCTAAACCATTATCTGGCTCAACTACAGTATGAATATATACAGGACCTTTATAATTTATCTTAAGTGTACATAGTAATGAAACCTTTTGTGTGGTTGGTGTAGTGACTATTATTCAAATAGAGTAACTCTTATCCCAAAAAAGGCTTCACTTCTATAGGAAGCAACAGACATACCAATGACACAAAATAGTGAACATACTCTTGGGAAAAAAATGGATGTCATGTTTTTAGGAAATGGTCATTTCCTTATAGAGGCAAAACCGATTGTCAACTCAATGGCTAATATTATTAAATTTCTTACCATATCATCTTCAGTCAAGACGTTCTTGGAAGTAGGAATTGGAAATATCAATGCACCTTATCCTAAAAAAAGGTTTAGTAGCTAAGGACGTCATAGGAACAACTGATATCATGGCAGCTGTTTGAACTATCTTCTAAAAAGGTAACACTAAAGTGTAAAAATGCCCCTGTTACATATAAATTATCTTACCCATGCCCAGTAATCAAATTTATTATCCCATCATATCATATCTCATATAGTATCATATAGATTTATTTCTGTTTTTGCTGTTTATAAATTAAATACAATGTAAAAGTGACCATTTGAACAACCACAAAAACTTGGCAGTATAGCATCTAGACACTTGTTGGTTACTGATACAACATATGTCTTGATATTATGAAGTATGTATTTCAAAGATACTACACAATCAGGAAATGAAAATAATGAGAGTTGAACCAGCCAGATTAAGTACTGCAGAACTTTATATATGCAGACAATGCACCTTCAAATCATATACTCATACTTCTTGCTTTTTTATAAAACTGTTACAATTTTTTAATCTCACTTTGTTCTTTATTTAGGCCATCTTTTGCTTTATTGGATGAATGTACTAGTGCTGTGAGCATAGATGTGGAATGTAGCATGTATGAAGCAGCCAAGAACAGTGGAATCACTCTGCTCACAATCACACATAGGCCTAGCTTGTGGTAAGCATTGTAATAGATGTAATAGAAACTGGTTGATACTATACTTTGTAATTGATAATAAATTATTATAAGTATTTTACTCAAGCCACGTATCATGTTACAGGAAGTTCCATTCACAAATACTGCAGTTTGATGGCGAAGGCCACTGGAAATTGTCTGCACTATCTCAAGAGGTAAACACTTTCAATAAACCTATACATACAAGTCAGTAAACTTCCTTTTGCCAATAAAATGGTTTTTACTTTTAAAAGACACATGAATTTAAAAAAAAAATCAATGTTAGGGAAAACACAGTGGTCTAAAGAAGTGAGGATTAAAGTCAAATTTAATTCACAATATCAAGAGCACAGTGGTACAATATATTACAATAAAAATATTGAAAAGAACCCCAATACCACAAAAATAATCAAAAATAACAAATAAGACAAGTTACTTAAGATTAAACCCTTATGTACATTTCGATGACCATGTCATCATCATCAGAGGGTCTTGTTACAAAACACAATCTAGCACACAAGAAGTTACAAACTAGAATGATACCAATCGTTCTCCGCGGTCGCTATATATAGGCGTGAGGTAAGCTCCGCCCCCTCTCCGCCCTCAACCGACAAATAACGATCGGCCATCAGGAACCAAATAGGTTATGTCAAAAATTACATTATAGTAATACATATGTAATAAAAACTACAGCAATAACAATTAATAAACTAAAAGTAATTAGATTAAAACTATTTCAAATTACGATGTTTTAATCTAATTACTTTTAGTTTATTAATTGTTATTGCTGTAGTTTTTATTACATATGTATTACTATAATGTAATTTTTGACATAACCTATTTGGTTCCTGATGGCCGATCGTTATTTGTCGGTTGAGGGCGGAGAGGGGGCGGAGCTTACCTCACGCCTATATATAGCGACCGCGGAGAACGATTGGTATCATTCTAGTTTGTAACTTCTTGTGTGCTAGATTGTGTTTTGTAACAAGACCCTCTGATGATGATGACATGGTCATCGAAATGTACATAAGGGTTTAATCTTAAGTAACTTGTCTTATTTGTTATTTTTGATTATTTTTGTGGTATTGGGGTTCTTTTCAAATTTAATACTAAAGACCTTATATGTAATATAAATCTAATAAAATGTGGCACATGAATAAAATGTCCATTATGTGTGCCAATGGTTGAAGAGTTCAAGTATTGTATAATAGTCGTGTTAACAGTAATTCTAGCCATAGTAAGTAGTTAACATACTCTCTCTCCATGGAGTAGATGGTTCATATCAAAGTTCCTTGTAAAAATCATTGTTTAAAATAATTGTTATTACTAATATTGTCATACTTTAAGCAAGCTGTATACAATTTTAACAGATGAAGGAATTGAATGAGAATAAAATGTAAATTATGCCATTTCATTGACAATTAAAAGAGAATTTCTCTATACCAATTCTTAGAGAACATATAAAATAAAACCATTGAGATTACTTAAAAAATAAATTAACACGTTCAGCACAACTAGCGTACTGGCATGCTCTGGGTTTCCTTGTGAGGCACTGAGAGCGTGCCGGTGAGTTCCTCTCTTCCCTTCTGAGGGACGGTGAGCGCACCGGCACGCTCATTCCTAGTCTAGTTAAAACTCCTCTAGTTTCGATAAATGTTTGGGAAAAGGTTTAATTTTTACATCAGTGCTTCAGAGCAGTTTGGAGAACATTGTGCCTTAGTCGTTTTGAAATCCGACCATCCCAAGTTAATTTTTTGAGATTCGAATATTGGTCCCCTTCTTCTACTCAACCTCTCAAGAGACCTTGACAGAAATACGTAACTGAACATTTTCCTGCAATTTTCCACAGCCCCTGAAGTATCAAATAGGAAAACTCGGAAGAGGTGCAGGGTTTGTTTACATAAAAACAAAAGAACTGAAAAATCTTTTTATTGCCTTACTTGCCCTGAGGAGCCTTCCCTTTGCATTTAACAATGCTTCAGGGAGTTCCATGAACAGATTTAATTGGGTTTTATTTTTATATTTTAATGTTTATTTAGTTTTAACCACTTGACACGGCACAATATCTGGTAAAAACAACTATCATAAAAATAAACTAAGCTTTCTGAACTAATGCAAGAATAAATGATAACTGTCCATTAGAGTGAATGAACCGACTCGAGGTGGGAACCGACTACTGTAAATATGACAAAATGCTTCAACACTCGAAAACCTAGTGTGTCATTATAAGATTGTAGTAAACAAATGTCAGCTAATCTCGACTATAAATAGTCTAGGACGTGACAAGCATTATCTGTCCCTGTGTTTACATTATCGATATCCATCGCTTTGTGAAACACATGACACAAGCAGAAACAAACATTCTGAGTTAAAAGTTGAGTGGTATATTTTAGTAGTAGGTACTTTAGATTTTTATGTAAACTATCTTTTTTACTCTGTCTTTATTATTGAGTTTAATATTCATTACATAGTACTTTATTATTTGTATTAGTAAATATTTTATGTAAATTTCCTCTCTTTTTTTTATTGTGATCCGAAAAATAAAACCATATTTTAATCTGTAATACACTGTTATGATGTCCCCAATATTCATATGTATGGTAGAGATAAAATAATTGAGATGAAAACAACGGTCACGATAATTAGAAGCAACCCACACAGCATTTCAATAATTCCTCTGCCAGGGGCGGCAAGGGAACCTCACGCTTCTGATTTTTACAATTAAATAGAGTATTTACATTTTTTTTACCTTATTTAAATATAGATTTTGAGATAAGACAATGCTGTCAAATGTGGAAGTTAATGAAAAAGCAGTCAGTAGTTTGATGAGATTTCCAATATAGCCGACGTGCTGAATGTGTTAATTAAGTTGACATGAAATTCTCATTTTGAAACTTTATATTACTATTTTTATACTTTAAATATTTACTAAAAATCGCTGACTTACCTGAACCACTTAGTACACACATTTCACTTTAGTTCAGAGATTTTTTCCAACTGATATGAGATACCATCTGGATTATTTTCCTCTCTTATTGAATAGTGCACTGAACAAGTATAAATGCTAGTTGTAATCAAATATCTAAGTTATAAAAGTATATTTATTTTATAAATTGATAAATTAATTGATGTGTGTTTGGTCTTTGTTACAGGAAAAAGATAATGGAGTTTTAAATTAAAAATGATTACCACAATATATATATATATATATATATATATATAATTATATGTATTAAGAAAATTTATGATTTTAATGTATATTTATGATTTTTATGTTGAACATATATTGTAATTATAAGTAAAATAACAAATAATTATTGTTTATTTAAAATAAATTGAAATTTGTCTAGCACAGTTAATTTCAAACCTTTTTCCAAATTGTGAACTCTAGACAAATATTTTATGAGAATTTAAACTTCTGCTGATATTGTAGTAATGTTTTCTTTTCTTATTAAAAAAAACAGTAAACTTATTTTCAAATTGTTGAATCTTCCATGATTTCTGGTTAAATAAACAAATGTATTCTCAATAACTGGTAACTTAAAAATTCACCACAAATGCCTTAAAAAAAAAAAGAAAATTAGATAGCTTCATGCTAACAGATTTGAATGTAAAGGGGGTGCAATATAGTAATGAAGGAAATTAACTAAGGAATGAAGTTATGTCAAAAATAAGGGATAACGAATGAATAACACTGAATAACGCAAGAAAAGTAAAAGAAATTGCTAACAGAATTGTTTTTTAAAACAACTTTTCAATACTACAGTTTTTACGAGGAAGTAAATGTGTGATACTCATTTTATAAGAAATGATTTTTTTTAACCTTTTTTGTTATAAAAAATTATGCGGATATTTCTTGTCCCCGTCCTTGGGATACAAAAACATTAGTGAATATATTCGCTATTTGTCCGATATTATTGCAAAATATTAGTTACTTTAGCATGTAACCTATGATAGGTAGAAATAATTACAACACATTTGACTAGTAATCTTAGCCTTTAATAACAAAGCTCAAATTAAATGTAAAAGAAGAACCAATACAATATACAGTCTCTTTACATACTTAATTCTTTTAGTAAACCTTTCAACTGATAAAATCTAAATGTATGCATGTTTTGTATGGTAGGCTTTAAAGCAAGAGTCAGGATGTAAGTAAGGATTGTCAATGCAAGTTTTACAGAAGTATATAGTCTCATTACAGACTTTCTTCTTGTAACAAACATGGCATGTGAACGTTTTGCCGCTTTTCTCATCAAATGAAGCTAGCCATCCAATCTCTGATTTCCCGTGGGCGTGGTTTTAACCTACTCGTGGTCCCATTGGAAGATTAGGTTTTGCTTCCATGTACTCACTCACTTAGTCTTCTATTAGGCTAAGCCTAAACTGTTTGTGTGTCATTGGCTTTTTATTGTTATCTTCTTGTACAATTTTGTGTAAAATGAAGGCATTAATAACTGACACTTCCAAGACCCAGAAAAATTCTATACCATATTTTATATCTTCTCATGAACTGGTAACTTGATATCACATGACTGCTTCGATCAACACCACCCATATACTTTGTATAATCCAGGACAACATCAGGCTTTGAAACTGGTGGTTGCCTTGGATATTTACTCTCGACATCTCTTACATCATTCTTGCTTAGTTGAAAGCATCTTAACTAATCTCTTGTCCTTCCAAAACCAGACTGCCATATCTTTATTTCTTCATCCTTCTATTTCCCCAGTTGTAACCTTTTTGCTTACAATGGCCATCTGTTGCCTATGACTGTTTGCCCATCTGTTTGTCATGACTGTATCTAAGGAACATTTTTATCTTTATTTAAACTTGATTGGACAACTTGATTGAAAATTTGTACAAGACATACTGTATATCAGGAGAGTGTGAGCTAACAGAAGGATTTTAATATACATATACAGTGCCGGCAAAAAGTTTAGGGACAGGCGAAAAAAGTACAACTTTTAGCTTTAAGTCAATTCATTTATACAAAAAATGAAAGTCAAATTGAAAATTTGAGAAAAAAAAAGAAACTATGAACTTAATAGTCTATTGTCCCGCCTTTGGCCTTGTAGCAGCTTTTTACACGGTCTGGCATCGTGTCAATGAGCTTTCTGCACTCTTCCTTGCTGATGTCTTTCCAGAGTTGAGCGATCATTAGCTTGAGCTCGTTCTTGTTGGTAGGCTTCTTTTTGGCCAACCGCATACCCATAGTATTCCATATGTTTTCAATGGGATTTAAATCAGGGCTTCGGGCTGGCCAAGGGAGAATTTCTACATCTTGATCGCGAAACCATGCCATGGTTTAACGGGATTTATGGCAGGGGGCATTGTCTTGCTGAAAAATGAAATTTTCACCAAGCAACCTTGCAGCTGAGGGAAGCATTACTTCTTCCATGATCTTGCAGTAAGATGTGCTGTTGACTGAGCCTTCAACAGCTGCTATTAAGCAGCTTGCGATCTTGGTGAGGTGTCGTCTTACGGGGACGTCCGCTTCTAGGCGCATCGATGACAGTACCCGTCTTCTTAAATTTATTCACAGTGTTCTCAACAGAAGTCTTAGAAACGTTCAATGCATGTCCAATTGCTCTGTACGTCATGCCGGTCTTATGCATACCAACAATTTGTCACCTAACTTCAACAGTCACAGATGAACGACACATGTTTTGGGGAATCAACCCTAGAAAAGCGCACTGAACAAGTAGGGTTATGTCAGCACAACTGAGGAACGTCTGAACAACAACAGATTCGCGCGCACGTGTCCCCCCGCCCCGCCATGACGCGAGGAACACAACGGTACAGTCAGTTCCGCTCCAAGTGGCTCTGACTAGATATTCACTATTGAAATGTGAGAATTTTATGCTGAAAAATCTGAAAATCTAAAGCAAAGTTAACCTGGTACCAAATGAGAGATGACTTTTTGTAAATAATAAATAATGCATATTTACATTCTAAATGTTATGCTAAACATGTGTACAAAGTATCATTTGAATCAGATGTGTATTTTTTTTATTATACATTTTTAATTGGAAAAAAATAAGGGTTTCCTCAAAAATTTTAAAATGGGAAAAACATTTATAATTTGCAAACCCTTACTTATAAATGAATGAAAATTTCAGGAAAATCATAACTTTTCATGCCCAATTCATTGATAAGTTACTATTATATGATTGGCAGAAAGTTTTAGGACAATAGCAAAAACATATAAATGTAGGGGTGTCCCTAAACCTTTTGCCGGCACTGTAATTGTTTATCAAGTAATTTTTTCAATAGATGTATGTTGTTTAGTAATTTATGAACAGTTTTTTGTTTTTTTATCACTTAACTATGTATAATTTTCAATATACAAAAATCCAACTACAAATTTTGTGATGCTAGTATCAAACGAACTTTTTAAACATCTCTCTTTTCAATAATGTCTTGCATAGCTTTTATTGACAAACTAAAAACCACTCTGTTGTATATGTCTAAATTGACAAGCCTTTTTGCTAAGTACTTATCTAATTTTTACAGCCTGTGTTATTCTTATCTCTTCAAAGCAGATAACATATTTCCCAGCATGAAATGAATGAAACTTCAGTTGAATTGTGTGATACACTAAGTGAAAAATAAAATAAAGTTTTCAAATAGTAAAATGGTTCATTATGTGACAAAATATGGTAGATTATTTTAAAATTGAGTGTCTAAGTTAGTTAAGAGTGTCTGCTTGAATAATAAATACAAGAGTAAGTCAATAACTACATGCACTATTTAAATCTCAATTCAGTTTTATTAAAGGTTTGTATAGTTTTAACATAAAATTTTGTTAGTTTCATTACAGCAGCACAACTACAACCATTATTTTTCTGTTAAAATGCAATCAGAGACAGGAGAAAACATAGTTTCAATAGCAATAGAAATTTTCAATAATGCACAGTTATTTAAATTAAATCAGAAAGAACCTCTTATAGAAATCATTCAGAGAATATGTGAGAAAAATGATATTGAATATATAGAGAGCAAATACAGTTTACAATTCATTCATCAGCAAGAAAAAAGTGACATAAATTTCCCTCGTTATGTAACTGAAAGTAACCGTTACAAAATACAAAATGGAAGTGAACTAAAGCTATTCTATTCTCCTTCTGAGTTTGTAAAAATTATTCAATCAAAGCTAGATGCAAAATTAAATATAAAAGAATTATCATGGGCTCTTAAAAAACTTTCAGTTTATAGTTCAGATCCAACATTTTCTGCAGAATTTTTTTCTACTGGATACCCATTACTAAGGTCTCTATTAGAAGAATCTTCACTGACTACAACTTTGTTTAACAATTGCCTTGAAGTTTTGCTTAATTTAATAAAGTTAGGTTATATTTCAGAATTAGATTCATCATTCTTATTTAGATTAAAAAGGATTTTAAACAGTGATCAACTAATAGATGAACGGATTGTAGAAAATACACTACAAATTTTAGAAGCTATAATATACAAGACGAAAGATATCTCTCCTAACTTTATAACTATAAGTGAACTGGTTCCTCATATTTGGAACCGAGATTCTCCTATTATTCAAGGCTACTCTATTGCTCTTATTAATGCGTTAGCGCTAAGATTGCCAGAGAGAAAACAGCGTGAAGACATATTACACCAAATGAATTCTTTAAATCTACGTGAAACAATTTCAAAAAATATTATTAACTATGGTACAAAGTCCACTTTTGTATCACACAGCTTGTACATTTATCAAACCTTAATTTTAAATCTTGAACTACCTCGTTTTAAAAAAATTGCTGATGATCAGACATATTTTCCAGATATGGAACTAAATTATCAACCTAGAAGTAAATTAAAATCATTTAACGATAAATTAACATGGAAAAGAGCCGAAGAAAGCAAAGAGCTTAAAGTTACTCCAAAAACCAGAGGGCGCAGTAAAACAGTGGTATTTAATTCAGAAGGAAGAGATACAGACACAGAAAACAGTTTGATGATTGCAAGTTCTCTTGATTTATCTTTAAATTTGTCTTTCGATGATGATTCTTTTGTGGCTAGTGATTTAATACAAACTGTCACAAATACCTCAATATCAGAAATGACACATGACTGTATTTTATATTTTTCAAAAAACTACCTCCAAGAATATAGAAAAGCGTTGGTGGATGAATTCCATCTCCGGTTTCTTAAAACCAGCGAACAGGTTACTGGCCTTTTGGTTAATGGCATTCTCAAAATAGGTAAGCCACCCCTTGAGGATGAGACACTGTACTATCCTACAATTTTTTCTGCAACAACAGATGCACCATTTATTGAAGAGTTGTTTTGTTGTGCAATGATTTTACTTCATAAAACTAGAAAGGAAATGAGGGCAAAAACAGAGGCGGACCTTGAGAAAGTAAGTTAATTATATATTTAGTAAGATTTGTTAGTTAATGTTATTTATATAAAAATTGATTAACTTATACACACACACATAACTACAGAAAAAAATATGCCTGTTCATGATATACCTGTAACTATTTTTTGTTGATCAATAAAATCACTATTATTTAAACTACGCCTTTTCTCTATTTTTCAACAGAGTTTCCATTTAGACTTAAACCCTTATCATATATCTTCATTGTGTTTGAAACTCCTTCTTTAAAAACTCAGTTACCTTTGATTGAGCCATCCAGTTTCAGCTATTTATTGGTCATATCAAACCATTAAGAGGTAAGTCACTTTTTAATGAACACAATGACGTTTTTCCTAAAGTTTTAATGCAATATCAAAATCTTCTTGCTGTTCATGACGAGCTGGTTGTAAATTACTTATTACACTTTTGCTATTACTTGTGACCAGACTTTTTGTTAACTAAAGTTCTTAAATTGTTAACTTAAACAGAAGTCGTAAGACGAAAATGTTTCCTCCAAGTGTAAGTTAACAATTTAACAACTTTACTACTACTTATTTTACACTACTTAACTAAGTGAATACGTAATTGCTTACTTGCTGACGCGTTTCAAAACGATCGTTTCTTTTTCGAAGCTAACCTTCTACTAGCGGCTTCTGGCTCTTTACAAACGGTATGACAGGGTTGGATTTATGACATTGGGTGTCGGCGTTTATGACAGGGTTGGATTTATGACATTGGGTGAGGTTGAAAAAGAAACGATCGTTTTGAAACGCGTCAGCAAGTAAGTAATTACGTATTCACTTATTTAAGTAGTGTAAAATTAGTTTAATCAGTGAATTCAAGATGATTACATCAAGAAACTTTAACAACTTTAGTTAACAAAAAGTCTGGTCGCAAGTAATAGGAAAAGTCTAATAAGTTTTAATGCAGTAAGTATTTTTTTTTTAAACATTAACATAATATTATGCCTGGCACAAATCAGCCCTTTACAAATAATAGTCATAATTTCTAAGGATATGCACTTTGCAATTTCAGTCACTTAGAAGACTAGTGTAAGTCGTTAAATCATTGGAATAGTACTTGGCCCTCTCATAACATTTACAAAAATTCTCACACCATTAAGCTCAATTCTTTTATTTGACTGCATCATTTTTGGAAAAGAAAATATTTTCAATAAATTTCATAATATTTACAATCATGATTATTAAATAAATGTCTGCTTTGTTAGGTTATGAGCTTATTTAACGTAAAATTATTTATGTTACGGTAAAATTATTCTTTAAACACTACTGAAGTTTTATGTTGACTATTGTTGGTAAAATTGCTGAACATATACACTGTAATATAGACAGATTTAATTTACTTTAATATGCAATTCAACTGCTGCAAAAGAGGTAGTTACTGTATTGTTTAGGTTAAAATATTACATCTGATAATTTGCCACCTATCTAAAAATTCAAATAAATCTCTTACTATAAAGTTCAGACATTTCCTATGAAAACCTACTTGAGAATGAAGGCTAATGGAAATACATAAAGGTGTATTAAGTTTTATACTTAACAAAACAATGATAGTTTAAATTGAAAGCTAAATTAATTTTATCCATAAATAAATCAACTTATTCACATTGACAAGCAAGAGATATGTCGGCAAAAACAAAAATTTGCAATAACGTAAAAATAGTTTTTGAAGATTCTGGTCTTACACATAAAGTATCGCTTCTTCACTCTTTAATAAACATGAAATAGGAAAATTGCTCACATGCAAAGGGATAATATTGATACAGCTCAAAAATTGAATGCGTTTGATTTACAGGTGACAAATAAGGTAGGTAGCTATTCTATTGATTGCCGGATTACCTGATAAATACAAGCTAATGATCATGGTGATAGAAAATTCAAGCACTACATTAAAAGCTGAAAATGTGAAATAAAAAATATTAGAGGTTCAATATAATTTTGAGTCAATAAATGGAGAAATTGTATATTTTTCTAATAAACGAGTTGAAAATTCTATAAACTATGTTGAAGATACTATGTGTTACTATAATTGCAATAGACTTAGTTATATTTCTTATTAATGCCTCCAACCAGAAAATAAAACTAGGGTCTTTCAGGAATTTTTTTATGTAGTTATGAAGGAAATTTTTAACTGTATAATAATAATTCCAGTGATAAATTAGTAGCTAGGTTAATAAACTTCAGATATGATGGATGTGATCAGAACAAGTAGTACTAAGACTCCAAACTGTGAATTAGGTTTGACACTAAATAAAAAAATTGTTAATGCATTTTAAGCCAGTATCTATAAAACCAATTTTTATGAAAATTGATAATGATTTTAATACATGCAATATTAGTGGTGCTTACATTAAAGTGAGTTTAAATGGTTCTGTTAAAACCATCGTTGTGAAATCTGTCCTATTCCAACCTTATTTGTAACCATATCTAATTTAAATTGTTATATTAACTAGTTTAGGTTTTCACTTAAATCAAATAAATATATTTGAAATTTATGGCATTCAAATAATTTGGTTACAATCGCTTGCAAAATAAGTAACATATACTTGTTAACATCCTCTCCTGAAAATGTAGGCTAAATATTTCTATAAAGTATAAGCGTTGACAATGTTATAAACCAAAAATATTACAAACGCTTTGAACACTTAAATAGGAAGGTCATGATGAAGTTAAATAATCAAGCTTTAGGCTATTCTGTAAACACTAGTGAGATAGGCTCTGTGAAATTTTCATTAAAACAAAACACACAAGAGGCAAGTTTTTTAAAAAAGCACTTGAATTTGTAAAAACTAACTGTGGCCTTATGACAAGTAATTCAATTGGTAGCTAAAATATTTCCTGAAACAGAATTGAGTTGTTAAGATATATAAATATAAAGTAGAAAATATGTTTAAATAAAATATGAAAGCAGTCAATTTAAACAAAGTCCATGAATTTGTCAATAATGCTATAAAACAATTCCTATAAAAACATGGATTTATTGTGAAAAAAGCTCCACTTATTATTCAGAGTAAAACGCTATCAGGAAAAGGAAAAATATTACTAAAACAGAGAAAGCCAAATGTTTGCTTATTGAAACCAATCCACCCAAGAAATAGGCTGTTTCGTTGAAACTGGCAACTGCTACATGAACTTTTCCGACTTCAACTTTATATTAGTCACAAAATTTAAGAGTTCAACTTTAAAATTTAGATCATAAAACACAACTCTATATTTGGCTCAATATGAAACCTACTTAATCACTTACATGTTTGGCTGCACGCTGAACAAAAAACTAAAGGGACAACACGTTCACAAAGGGACACATCTCCCGAAACGGCCGTCCTCAACAAGCAAAGTAAGAGCTATTATAGGCAAGTTTAAAACATTTAAAAGTGTAAGTGATTACTAGTAGCTCACGCGAAGATGGAATCAACAAATGTTAAAAAATTAAACACGCTGGACGCTGTACCTAAATGGCTAAAAAAGTCAAAATTATATTTACACTAAAGACAAAAAGGCATATAAAGTGACTGAGGCAACAACAAAATAAATATTAGCTATTAGATTTAATATTTATTGAAAATGAAAAGTTCTTTATTTCACAAGTTGAACAAACAAAAACACAAAAAAAACAGTAAAGTTGATATTTATTACTCATGGCCTATACTCAAATAAAACAAGATCTGAAAATGATTGTGATAACAATGATAATAATTCGAGTCCATAAATAGCAGTACTCAGGAAAGAAAATTTGTGTCTCCATTAAAATAATTATAAAGAGGGATAAATTTTTCTTAAAATTTCACATTTGTTTATTTCTTGAATTTGAGCTTCAAGGACTTCTAGTTTACACTTATATACTTTAAAATATACCAATATGTAAATATTTGCGTATAGGTATTCCATGGTAATTTATTGTCATACCTGTATATTAAAATGAAAATTTATAATTTATTACCAATTTAATACTAGAATTCCTTACATTTCCAAGTTACTAACAGAAAAGTTATTTGTAAATTAGTTAGGCTGAATTTCTACAATTTATTAAATTAAAATGTATAAATTATTTAATCCAACATTCTGTTTTTTTGAAATTTTGTTTTCATCTTGAGGTTTTTTTATATAATTCACAATTTTTGTAATTTAAATACTTGACTAACAACAGTAATATTTCATAAGTTAGAAATTTTAGTCAACAAAAATGTTGACTCTTTTTATTTCAAATGAGTATCAAAACATTTATACAGAATATTAATTTTTGAAAAATGTTTTCATAGGTGTTTAAAGTGCTTAAACACCAACTGGTAGAAGGCCTCGAAGCACAACCAATAAGCTTCAATCAACTCAACAATATTTTGTCTTCCATTTCATATTCTGCAGTTAGTGAACAGTGGCAAGAAGAGAGAACAGAGAAGGAAAGGCAAACGTTAGCCAATTTACCATCAGTTATACAACTGAGGGAATCGCTTATTGAGGAGACATTACAACTCATTAAAATTCAACGGATAAATTTTTTAAAAAGAGGAACTTTGTTTCCAATGTGGAATGCTCAAAGAGCACAGGTAATAAATAATGGTATATACATAGGGCTAAAGTTAAGACAAAATATATTGTGTATCAGTTGAATTCATCATATTGCCTTGTAAATAAAAATGTAATGGTATTACTGGTAGTTTTGTTCAATCGTAAATATTTATTCCTTTATTGAAACATTAGATTCGCTTACCATAAATACCCATTTACTATTTTACACTGAAAAATATTTAGTTTAAAAAATTTATATACTTTAAAAGAGAGAGATGAATTTTAGGAAATAACAATAGAGAAAATGGTAATTGTAAGACAAAATTAAAGGATTTATTCCAAATAATTATCACAAAATTGAAATATTCTGTCTATTGTTTATCATTTTTTATAAAATGTTGTTTTATTAGAACAATAAGAATTTCCTTTTCAATTTTAAGCTTAGCCCTTTATATATATATATATATATATATATATATATATATATATATATTTATATATATATTTTTTTTTTTTAATAGAATTTTTAGAAGAACTATCCCCACACAGCTAAGAACTGACTAATGGTATCAAATCCCAAAACATTTTCCTGCCTACTGTTGGATAATCATCTTTAATGCTTCATTAAAATTTTGAAAAAATTTAGACTAGAAACTAAATATTTTTTTTATTTCTGTAGAAATGCCCAATTTTTCTTCCTGGTTCTTCTTTTAAGAGGTATTCTTCAAATTGAGTTACAATTTTGATAAATAATTGATAAACATACTTTTTTGTCTTTCATCATCAAACTATACTTGTGCAGAAACATGAACATCTTACAAATAAGAAAGTAAATTATTGAATTGTTCTTCTACAATTGAAGCATAATTCACAGCAATGAATAATGCACTGATCTCATGTGAAGAATATCAGTAAGTAGTGGTTTTTTTGCCAAGTTACACCAAAAATAGTAATTTATAATTCTACCAATTCTATAATTTCACAAAAACCAAATGTTAATTGGTTTATAAAAAGAGGGGGCCTTGTTGCCTGGTATGTACCAGTGTTGTTGGTATTGATGTTTAGTTTACTTTCATTTTAGTTTAGGTAAACCTATCCTAACTGGATACTTTGTACTTTCATTTTATTACAAACAAAATATTTTAACAAAAAAAATGGAAATTAAATGTATTTTAGTTAAGTTAACTGCTGAATTATCTAAGAGGTACTTTGAGACATAACAAAGTAATATACTATCATAATATTTTAACCTGCTTACTACTTCTACTATATGCCTATTTCTAATATACAATAGGTTGAGGCCATTGCTTAATTTTTATGCAAATGGTCATAGAGATAATAAATTACCAAAATAAATGTCAATGTTAGATGTCAATATTATTAAATGAAAATTAAAACAAAATTAATAACTTAAATAAGAGGTTTAACCTCTGTATCCAGAATATTAATGTAAAATGTAAATCATTATCTATGTATATAAATTATAAAAATTTTCATAGCTATTTCAAAATTTCATTATTAATAAGACACCATATACATTTAGAGAATAAAGAACAAGACTTGGTTTGCCTGTTTATCTGATAATGAGAGATTTATACAATATCAAGAAAATTACAAAAATCAAGACGTAGCTTCAGATCAATTAGACCAAGTTGCTATATCGAGCATTGTGTCTCTGGTAACAGGAAAGAAATGCCCACATGTAAAAGAAAGCAGGTAAGTATTATAGTTATGAACATACGTTTATATATAAATATATATTAAATTGTTTTGTAAAATACTAAATCTATTTATTTAATTCAATATTATTATAGACATATTAGGTACTTGAAAAAAACAATGAGAGTAATTGAAAAGTCTGAAAAAATTTATAAATCCTATTAAATTTCTATGTAATATAATGATTTTTATCAAAATTTAAGCTAAATCAGAACTAATTTGTCAAATTATAAAATTTATAATCATATATACATATTTAGTTAGTCCATATCCAGTATTTTGTAATACTAAAATATGTATCTAAATCAAAATATTACAGGAGGTTAGTTATAAAACATACAGGAGTGTTATATATGAGAAATACGCCTAAAACTCCAGTTCACCTCAGAGATTGAAACCAACCGATCCCTAAGCTTCCTCAACCTCATCATAGCAAAAAGCCACACACAAAAACAGAGCTTCAACATTTACAGGAAACCGACAACGATATACACACTTATCCACAACACTGTCTGTGCAGTCTCAAAATCAATTGTTTTACTTTTTTGGTCCATTAACGTCCCACGAGTATGGGGGAAATAACGGTCGATCAGAGCAGAGCCCCCACTGCCCTGGCAAGACAACATACAATGAGGTTTTGTCTGATTCCTCAAGGGGATCATGTGCGACTGCATTTTATACCCTGCAGCCATTCATCCTTCGGCACGATGCCTTCCACCTTGGTTTGGGTATTCAGTCACTGACCTTGAAGCACACCCCAAGTTCAGGACGTTATTAACTGTTGCTCATGGAGCGAACAGCCTGCTTTACCCTGGTTCACCTGGGAGGTGAGAGAAGCATTGTGAGGACCTAATTCCCAACTACCCCAGTCTCCCCAGTCAGAGCAGTTATTTCTACCACACCCAACCGGTTGACTGACGATGAGGGATAATTCCTCACCTTTGAACCATTGCCTTGGTCCAGGCCTGCTTATTCAGAAACCTTCCGGAATCCTTATTCACAGGTAACCTACATATCTGTAGGCCGTCCCACTATCCGCCACCTGTGGACCCGCCCGGTTGCTCAGGCCAGCTAGCCGGGTTCTTATAGTTACTCTCTTGTAGGCATTTCCATTATGGGAAAGTTGCCTACAACATTTCCATAATTTAATATCCTCTTTATTCCGCCTGAACATAGTCTTTATTATTTACAGAATCATCTCTATCGCTTGCCATGTTCATTAGCTCTGTAAAATGTTCTGTACGTCTCTTTATTATCACTGCTTCTTCCTCTATCACCTTGCTTATGCAACCATACAATTGGCTCTTTATTTTTACAACTATACACCTTGGTCTGATAAATGTTTTTTAAACCTCGAGCGATGGCTGCCAGTAGCCAGTTGCTTTGCCAATGAAACGGTTGTTTCAAAATTTGCCAGTAAGTAAGTTAATGGTTTTCACTTAGTCACTCAAATTTATCCACACAAAGTTACTTATCATTTATCCAGTGAAATCCAAGATGATTACAACAATCAACTTTAATCATAAATGATAATTCATATTTTCTTTAACCCTTTGGATGCCAGCCGCTCTGTCAGCGGTACTAGTGAGAACCGCCAAGGCCTGTTTGAACGTTTTTGCACCGGTTTACATTTCGCTCTGTCCTTTCGTTAGTTTTTATGCAAATGTAATGATTTTTTTTTGTTTTATAGATAATTACATGGGCTATCAACATTTAGTAATTAAAAAAGTGTTACTTGTACAACAACGTTATTGATAAATCAATAATGACTAACAGAAAAAAAAATTATACAAAAAATCTACTTTAGATAAAAAAGGTAGTAAAAAAAATATTTTTATACATCGCAAAGGTTTTTATTCAATTTAGTAACTAAATATCATACTGTGTGCAAATTTTCACAACTCTATTACAAAAAATAGTTTGTCAAAAATGCATTTGTTGACAAGAGAAATAATTGATTTTTTTGGGATTTTTTCATTCGGCTGGCAACCAAAAGCAAATATGTTTTGCGGCAGTATTTTGTTTGTCCAACAGGAATTTTTTGCTTCAGGATAGGAGGTATTCCTTTTCTGTTTATTCGTAACGTGCCTGTCAAATGAGTCATCTTCGAATACAAATCCTTGGCCAGTGGAAATGAGGTAAATAAATTATCTACGAATACGTGAAATCCTTTATTCAAGTAGTTTTCCATGTCTAATAATTTCATAACGACAGTATACCCAAGTCCCTTGTTGACACTTCCATTATTTTTATCTGTATCTCTTTTGCCTTTGTAAAAAAAAGGACAAACAGTAATGAGAAAACACTCAAGAGTAACGACATCACGCTATATGAGAGCATGTGACTTATCAGCTCTGCCCCCGATGACGACAAAAACAAATAGCTGAGCCAAGGTCACTGGTACTACCATTGTGAAAATTATTTTCCTGTAGTGTTAGTGACTTCAACGAAAGTCCAAAACAATAGAAACAAACTTTAAAAGTGTCTAAATACGTCTTAAAAATAATGTTTTCCTGGCGGTCCGATTGATCGGACCTTGGCGTCCAAAGGGTTAAGTACATCAAAAACCAAAGCTCAGGAGGAAAGAAAATATAAACTATATCCAAGAGCTAAAGACCAAAGGGTAATACTGTTCAATAATCAGAACTTCTTTAGTGTGCAAGAGAATACTCTTTCTAATATGAACTGTATTTTAAGTTGTTTGAAATTAGAAAATAATTCAGATGAATTATAACCTCCCATACAAAATAGAACAAAATGTTATAAGTGGCAGAATCAACTACACTTTAATGACTAGACTTCAAATGCTTGCCAAAACAAATTTACTACACTATCTATTTTTTGACAATTAAATAAATGTTAGTGTATATAAATTAAATACTGTTCTTTCAAATGCCATTAATGATTAAGTAAGCTAACCAACACAAGTATTTCTGGGTAAGATCAAGTATAACTTAAAACTCTTTAGTTCAATAGTAAAATTTCAATAAAATGTACTTAATCAGAAGCTTGAAATAAACAGTATGTCAAAAAAGAAGTGGAGATTCCAATAACGACACTGAAACTTCTTCTTCTGCTTCTTGCAATAGCTCTCACTTGGCTTACGCCATTTGAAATTTTCTCTCCCAATATAATCCAGGTATGTCCCTTCGTTGTTGTCTTTCCTTATCATGTCCACTGCAGACCAGGAGGTGGTCCTATGTACTATATGAAGACATGAATACGTACTTTTTACTCTCCATGAATAAAGCATAAGGGAAATTAATGGGCATGTCATTACAGTTACATAACATTACTTTTATATGCCACATTGCCTATGCATATCAGTATATCAAACAATTTTCAAGATGTAATAAATTTAGGTGGTACCTAAAAAGAAGCTCTACAAAATCAAATTTGTCCACTTCTGAAATATCAAACCCAGGATCCAGCTACTTTACCTAAAATTGTTTATTTAAAGTCAAATCTGATAGTAGCAAAAACGCTCATTTGCTTGCCAAAGGATTCCATGGATAAGTTTCTTTTAATGTAAATGCATCTGTTGCTCAGTTACCTATCACAAAAATCTTACTCTCCCTTGTCTTGCACAAGGAGAGGAATATCAAACAGGACATTCTAACTACATCTCTAAATGAAACTGTGGACATTGAAATGTATACAGTATAAAGCTACCCAAGGGAGTCAAGAACAAAAAAAATGATTCATATATTCTGATTTCCTGTAACTTGGTATTATTAGACTAAATTGTGAATAATTTTAATTTTAAAAATCAAGTTAAAGATTACTCTTCTGAATTCTTTTACAATAAAAATGTAATTTATACCATCATATCATTTTGTCATCCAATTTATAGTCCATTTTTTGTAAGAAAATTTTTATATTCATTATGGGTATAGAAAAATACAAAGTTCAAAAATAACAGAATGCTTAATAAGTAAAAGCCTGGAGCGTTTTGTTTATCAGCAGTTGGAGAAAGTATTTATTATTTCTCTTTTTTGTATTTGAAAACTACAAAGTTCAAACATAAGAGAGTGCCAAATAAAAGCTTGGAGTATTTTTGTTTATCAGCAATTGGAGAAAGTATTTATTATTTCTCTTTTTTGTATTTGAAAATTACAAATTTCAAATACAACAGAGTGCCTAATAAGTAAAAGCCTGGAGCCTTTTTGTTTATCAGCAATTGGAGAAAGTATTTATTATTTCTCTTTTTTGTATTTGAAAACTACAAAGTTCAAACATAACAGAGTGCCAAGTAAAAGCTTGGAGCCTTTTTGTTTATCAGCAATTGGAGAAAGTATTTATTATTTCTCTTTTTTGTATTTGAAAATTACAAATTTCAAATACAACAGAGTGCCTAATAAGTAAAAGCCTGGAGCCTTTTTGTTTATCAGCAATTGGAGAAAGTATTTATTATTTCATCTGGGCAGTTCTAAGATGAATTATTTCTTTTTTTGTAAACAATATTTTGTATTAAAATTATTAAGAAAAATGATTTGAAAATATTATTTTTTATGTACGCACAAATATTTAAAAATTACAGGAATAGACCTACTTCTGGAGAGCTGGCTTTTTCTCTAACCCTAAATCAAAATTACCCGAATTCATTAGATTTTATTGCACCCAACCAGGAAGTTTATGACTACTGGACTGATGCTATCAATACTTTACTAGGTAAATATGAAACATTTACTCAGGTATCTATAAGTGTAGCCTATCCCTCATATAAAACTTACCTGAAATCAATACAAATACTGTATTTTTAAGTAACAAATGTGAAAACGAATACATCAGTTTTGGCTAACACTTTGTCAAATAATATCACAGCTCACTATTTAAATTTTCACTGTAGAAAGTTATTTCCTTGTTGATATATTTCTTCTATTTGTAGTTCAGACATTATTAAGTGGCATGACTTCTTTTGTTTGGAGGAGGGATTTCTTCTTTAAATTTGGATCATAGGCATGGTCACAGTTGGTGTCATGGCACACACAATAACTTTTAAACGATGCAAATATCAAGATCGATAATTTTTGGAATAAAACTATTTTAAAAATTAAAAGAAATTTTTTTTAATTAATTTTTTTTAATGTTGATAAAACAAATTGTTATCTGTATGCGTATGTGTGTGTCACTTTTCAAGTGCATTCCTACTCTTTTCAACTTGATTATCTTCTATGTGACAACCATTTTGTAACATAAATATGTTGTAAGATGAACAGTTGTCTCCAAATAATTCACTTTCATCATCTAAAAGCTAAAATATCCTTCTCTTAACTTCATAAATGTTTTAATATCCTTGTCATATATCATAATATCAGCAAGAGTCATCCATTTTAGGTTATTATTACAATAACAAATGACTCACACAAAAATAAGGCAGAACTGGCAAACATGATGAAGGAGTGCCTGTATATTTATTTTTAACCATGACATAATAAAAGGTCTTGATTGCATATCCAGATATAGATAACAGATTTGTATAAATTGCAGTACAGTATGATTAGTTACTAAGCAATGCAACTGTGATTAAAACATGATTTTATAAGTAAGCAGATATATAAATGAGTCACAATTTGTCATCTCATTCATTCTATAGGGTTAACCTCTCAGTAATCTGGTGTAAATAAATGAATAACATTATCAGTGACATCATTACAAATTTACAACTGCAGTCATAAGTCATTGAATTGAGTATGAGAATAAAGTATAATATTTTATGAGTTGATGTGCAGTTATTTATAACCTTAGAGCACAAGTCAGCTCAATAATTAATAACTTATAGTAGTCTGGTGAGTTTTTTAATCCAGCAATACGGTATACTAGTTACATATCTGACCATTTAATGAAGACCTTTTGTATATTTAAAGCAAACATTTTTTATACTGATTGTTTAAATATCATTTTTATTAAATTATAAAAATGAAGTTACCTTATGATAAAAATTGGTACTCGTTTTGAACCCTAATTTGGCCAAACCTGCATTTTTGTAACAGTCAAACATTTTGCACAAATTCATGTTCAAAAATTGTTTAGCACAGTATACTTACTCATTTTCTGAAAATATAAAATTTACATAAAGAAATTTATATAATTCTTCAAAAAATCTGCCTATAACTGAAGAATACTGATCTAATGGCAATGGCTAACGATGTCATACTTAGTAAGCTACTCTGTGGAACAAATCTTTTTCGATGTGTAAAGATATAACATGTGTCTTCAAGTGGTACTGAAAAGGAAATTTTTTCAAATGCATACTTTTTTTCACATAGGTAATGCCTTTATGCACTTAAAATTCCTCTTCCCCAGACCATATCACATACCTTTAGGAGGTTAAAAAATTCAGAAACTATTGTTTAATACAAGAATAATACGGTAGCACAAGAATAATACAATAATTTCTCAGTATCAAAAAAAGTTTGTTGATTATTGTGTTCAAAAGACTAAATAGAATACTTGCGAAGAAAATTAACCCGTAGGAATCTTTCTCACGGGGAGTGGCTGTAGATTAGCATTAAATCTGTTTGAGGTGATTTACCAGGGCAGTAATTTTTATATTTGTTGATTCCATCTTCCCTTGAGCTACTAGTTTTCGCTAAACACTTGTAAATATTTACAAACTTGTCTATAGTAGAACTTACTTATATTTGTTGAGTAAGACAGCCGTTTCGGGAGATGTGTCCCATAGTCAACTCATACTGTAACTGATCTCAAGGTTTTCGTAGGTTGGGGTATTAGGATGGGGGTGGGATATTATGGTAGTGTGGGTGTACTTTGTGAGTGTTAACTCACACACACTTTTTGACATCATAACTCCTAATACTCACAAAACACACCCACACAACCATAATATCCTACCCCCACCCTAATACCCTAACCTACATAAACCTTGAGATCAGTTACGGTCTGAGTTGACAATGGGACACATCTCCCGAAATGGCCGTCCTCAACAAATATAAGTAACTGCTACTATAGGCAAGTTTGTAAATATGTACAAGTGTATAGTAATTTTTAGATTATTCTCTGTAAAAGATTGAAGGCTGTTATTACCACACAGCTTTTTCTGTGGTTTATTAAATGGTTCTATTATTAGCAAAAATATTCCAAGCCTTCCAATAAAAGGGTACACTAAAAGAGATTTTATCACTTGGCTGAACACTTCATGAAGTAAGTTGTGGTAGTAAGGGTCAGAAACTGAGTAACCAGTTTAGATAAGCCCTTCTGTTTTTGTTCAGTGCTATATAGTTAAAAAAAAAAAGATGACAGCCATAGCAATATATAAAATCCTGCATACATCTTTATTTCACTTCTAAGTTGATAATTTGAAATCTTTTTATTTCCAATAATTGATATTGTCATTAGTCATGGAAGTAAAGAAAGCATTTTTCTTGATTGGACTGTTCAAGGATCAAGTTGAATGGTCAAAACCACAGTTTGTGCACTTGTAATCCTTATTCCCATGATAGTATCTCGTTAACAATATTCTTTTGGCCTTGTGTCAAGAAACAATGTGTCAAAATCAATGGCATATAACTCAACACAATATCTGTATTTATGACACATCTTCAGAAACGACTGTCTTCATTTATACAAAAAAAGTACTAGTATATGCAAGTGATAACATATTATCATATATTATCGTGTATAAGTGTAAATTAATTGATTGAGTTGAAGATGGAATGAAATAACTTCTGAGAAATTTCTTCATAGCTTTCACAAAGAGGATAAAAATTAAAACTTTTGAAGTGTCAAAGTATTGTTGGAAACATCAGCCTACTATTATAAATTTTAATAGTGTTCAGGGAAATTTAGAAATTGCTTCTTTCTTCCAATCAATTTGGTCATGGGAGTTTTTCTGATAAGATTTTACAAAGTTAACCACTGTGTCAAGTATTATGGACAGGGATATCAGAAATAGTACATTAATAAATCATTTCCAACCCTAGAACCCAAAATTTTCTCTTTACATTGACTGGGTTATACATCAGTCAAGAGCTTATCTTATTGCAATAGATCTCAACACCTTTTTACCCTAAAAGTATGAAAATACTGGCATATGTATAGTGGTTGACAATATACAAATGTAAAAGCATAAATGTGTTTGTCAATAGTATTGTGTTTTACTGGAGACTATAAGTAATACCAACCTTCTCATAGTAAAGTGATGTTAGTAAAACTCCTATTCAGTTACAGGCAATTCTCATTTGAACCTCGAGTGATACTGTAATATGTAAAATACATCTTATTATGAACATGAGAAACAGTGTATCCCAAACTATCTTGTAATAATTTAAATACAAAAATTTAATAAAGTAACATTCTATTATTAAAAATTAACCATGAAAAATATGTTTTTAGAAATATATTTATTTGTTTTAGGCAATAAGATGAAAAGCATGTCTATGAAACGTGAACTCAATAGCCTACTTGAAATGGAGCTTCGAATAAGACTGCTTGAAACAGAAGGCATTGATTTGCCTGTAGACCCTCCTGCCATACCTATCGATCCACCAAATTATGATTTCTTAAATGCTTAGTAAAATAAGAATTGTAATTAAAGAATAACTTTAACAATTCTTTAATTATAACTTTCACTCACAAGCCAGCTCGAATATTATTTATAAATAAGAATTGATTTATACTATAATTTAAAATATAGCAGATTGTAAATTTTAATACATTTTACAAGTTTAAGATGATATATGTATATGTATAACAGTTACACATTAATATATTTTTCAACAAAAATAAAATCCTTTAGAAGTTTGGTTTCTTTTAATAAAAAAGTCTCTTCATATTTAGAACTTGTTTTTAAAAACCTTTTTTTAACTAACTATTGTCATCCTGTTCCTTCAGAAAGTGAATGAGCACATCAATGTGTGATTGAAATTCTGTATGTTCACTTGCTTCTTCACATCATCCACATCTTATTCCCTCTCTTCCAAAACCATACTTCATAATCAACCTAAGATTTGTTCATCAGTAATTTTCTTCTGGGTAGAAGGGTTATCAAACTTTAGTTGCTTTTTGACTTGAGGAATAAACTTTCTTTCAAACTACTCTTGAATAATTTTTTGGTTTATCCAGATGTTCTTTTGGATAAAGTAGTATAATGGAAGGTTTTCTGCTAAAGTTCCTTGATATATTTTATAAAAATTGTTTTTTTTGTGTTTAAAGTAAAATCGCAAGTTACCAAACATATTTTCTGATTTGGACAAGTTTCTGAATTGTATAAATATTTTTAAAAAAAGTGCTGTAGTAATTGTAGTTTGTATAGTACAGAATATTACATACCTTTTTATGATTCTGGATTATGGTACAGTATTTACTTTTAATAAACTAAATCACTACACTACAAGTTCAGAAATTATAAATAAAAGCAGGCATTACCCAAGCACAGATAAATTATAACCTATTATTTCTACACAAAAGTTTCCCTAGTACATATTATTCTTATTTCTTCTAGAAGTCTAACAAAGAAACTTGTTTTCACTTTTTAGTTACCGTATCTGATTGGATACAGTCCTTTACAAAGTACAATAGTTCCCAAGACAGGAAGAGTTACAACTAGCAGCGAACTGCACATCTTTGTAGGGCCTCATCAGGTGGACTATCTTTGTATAAACCTGATCTTCTGGCTGCTTCCTCTTCATCCCCACTTTCTTCTTCCTCTTCTTCGTTTTCAGCAGTTCTGAAGGTTAAAATATCTGTAGCTGATTCAAAGTTATGTGTGCTAAGATGGTCATCACCACAAATAAAGTCATCAGAATTACACAGCATGTTTTTATTTCTACAAAGATTAGATATTACCTTTACATTTTCACTTGCTTCTCTTATTTCATCTGAATCATCACTTTCACCAAACCTTGCTCCAAGTAACAAAACAATTTGTTACTGTTTCATTTTTATTTTATTGACAGCCAAGCCAATCTAGTTTACAGCATCCAGGATTGACACAGATCTTGTCAAATCATAAGCGCTATCAGCTTCTTCTATATCTAAAATCAAAGATTGCATTAAATAGTGTCTATAGTATGATTTAATGTGTAAATAATATCCATAAGGCATTAAGAGGATATGTCCATGTTGCATTAAGAGGGAGCCAGGCAGTTTCATATTCAAAAGTATTGTGTGGATGGCATTGTCCAGAAAAAGAATAATCTTTTGTTTGTCTTTTTCCATTTTAGAATTGAATCCGACTAACCATTCCTGAATTGTAACTGCAGTCATCCAATCCTTATTGTTTCGCCAAATTACTGATAAATTTTAATTTTTATGCTTTTGAAACTCCATGGTTTTTCGCCTTACTACACTTTTATCTAGATCTTCCGATTCACCACAGAATTTATTCCAGACAATATTGTGTGTCTTCTTGAAACTGTCCAGCCATCCTATAGACGCTTTAAGAGTTTCACTTTACAGTATCAGACCCGAAATTTGTACATTTTTTTATCTTGCACAGGTGAAAACTCCCATATTAAGGCATCGATTTCTTCATTACCAGTTAACTTCGCTTAACTCTTCATTTGGCCGTTTCCCTGCAACCACTTGTTTATTATTTTATCCTTAGGCTTAATGGTATCATATATTTGTGTCTTACCACACTTGAACTGCACAATTATTGCATGTACTGGCAATTTATCCTTTTCTTTCCCAATAGCTAATAGCCCCACGTTTGTAAAGTACTGATTAGTTGTGGCAGCCCAATTCAAGAGGTAAATTGTAATAAAAATAAAACAAATGCATATCTTGAAATGCGTCGTGCAAGAGATAAGCAATTGAAACAGTGTTCTAGTAGGCATAGGCTTTCACTTTTTTTGAGAATCAGAAAGAGTTGTTGAAACTGAATTTAAAGTTATTCTATAGGTTATGTCAAATGAACAATTTCTAAATGTGTGTGCAACAATGAATTTACGTCAGTAAATATTAAGTGCCAACAAATATTAAGTGGCATTACATAAAGTATCAAATTAATCGAAATTAGAATCTCATAAGGATGTTTGTTACTGGAGTTAACATTTACATTCAATGCATAAAAAAAACAGGAAAATCGATGCTAATAGTTATAAGTTAGAGCTTTGACTGGAGCTAAGGCATGATTTGTTAAAGGAATAATACTTCACATATCGTTCAAATTACCAGTTGAAAAAGATGGTTGAAAAAATCAGTATAAGGAAATTGAATTCTTGTTCTTAAATGAAATTTCAATATGAAATATTGTCCCTGTCGATTCTAGATTGTAACAACTGAGAAAGAAAATTAACCAATTTGTTGGCAGCAAGTTATGGTTTTTGATATTTGTTTCAGCTGCCACCAATCTATGGATTACAAGTATCTGATCTACCTATGAATTTATTCTTGCAACTCAAATGTAGAGATTTTGTAGCCTTGTGGAATAGACAGAGATATGTGACAACACCTTGCTGCAAGGATATACTGTGAACCATGCTGTTCTATATCTCAGATCCTCATTATTTGTTAAAGGGCAGGCATATGTCTAAACATAGTTGTGGAAGATCATTGGATGGATTAAGAATAGATTGTCCTAATTTTCTAGCAAATACCATAAAATTTTAAAAAAAGAAGAAGAAAGATATATTTTATTATAATTTTAGTTAGACTCCCTGACTAAAGCATGAAGTAAATTGAAATATGTTTGTGCTATGAAAACATACCATGAGAAGCTTGTTTCATTGCTGGCTGGATTTGGTGTTATAGAGTTCAGCATGATGTGTTTAATGTGCAATATTTTCAATGATATGTATGAAGATAAGGCTTCCAATAAGCAAGCAATAGAATAAGGGTTAGTGTACCTAAAATTAACATACCCATTAAAACTACATTGATATAGCATTTTGAAGTTCGGTTATTTGAGTGTTGATTTTGATTTTGTAATTATGAGTGACCAACCAAAATTCTCGAAAAGGCTCAGTGAAATGCCGGATCGTCCAAAAGAACATATTTTTTAATTATAGAGTTGGAAGAGTTATTACTAGATTCTGACCCACAAACAACACAGAAGACCCGACAAGACAGAGTCCAACACAAGCTAACTAAAATTGAAAAAGCCAAACCGCAATGTCTCAGCACTGGCAAAATAATAAATGCAACTTCTAGAAAAGATTGCAGAAATTGCTATAAAAATAAAAAGCGGATAAACACCACAAAAACTGTCCAGGTGCTCCACTATTATGTTTTTTTAATTGTATGATTGCAATGTTAAAAATTTTTCGATTTTGAAACCATTTTGTAAATTTTGATTGTATAAGTGAATTACAATCTAGAGTGAGTTTTTCAAATTTTGCCTGATTATAAATGTCAGCTAATTAAAGTCATTACAGTTAATATGTTTGAATGGCTTTTATTAGTAAACAATGTACCCTTTTTGGCTGAATTATATATCACCCGATATCGTGTTTTTTGACCATATGGGCAAAAATCGCATTATGTATGGCCAATCACGCTATATCGCGTTATGGATATTAGAGACCATTATTCCTAAGTACATAATAAAAAAAGTTTGTAAATATTATATTTACGTATTTTGAGCACTATATAACTAAATAAAACAATAAAAAAAATTTGGCCACCACACAAAATTCCAATTTCCAGCTTGGCAATGAACGTGTTAAAAGAATTAAATTTACAACTTAAAATACACATGTGCACAAACTAAATTTTTAATTTAGTAAAAATAAATTTTGGGAGATTTTGAAATATATTGCCTAAATATAATTAGCAAACTTTATTATAAAGTAGAGCAATTTTCAAAAGGGTAGTAATCTATTTGCATGGGAACAAAGCAAAAGTCGAGTGGTTAAATATGTAAATAAACTTAGAAAAGCCGTTGACATTTTATAATGAAGGAGAAGATTCCTACGAAAAGCAAAAGATGCAAAGATTTAATTCTCTGCTAAATAAAAAAGTTATACATATTTATTAAATCAGGAATGGTTTAGAAAATACATGTGTCTGGTATAAAGAGAGGAGGGAGTGCTGACACCAAGGAACACCTGTTGGGTGGTGGGATATGACCTGATCCTTTACGAAAAATTTAATTGGTCAGAGACTTCATAACGGGCAGAAAATTGGAGGGAAAGGATATGAGACAGATGTGAAAAAAGGGAGCGTCACTTGAAATTTTGAAGAAGCAAGGCATATGTTTTTTCACACTGAACTTGTGTCTTTGTAAATGTAGAATAGTCAAAATGATATACT
The DNA here is from genome assembly GCA_036971475.1 of Prosapia bicincta. NCBI lineage: Eukaryota > Metazoa > Arthropoda > Insecta > Hemiptera > Cercopidae > Prosapia > Prosapia bicincta. Next base: position 228,623,116 of record JBAIZL010000005.1, read on the forward strand.
AAATCTTTTTGTAGTGAAGGGTAAGATGTAGTCTAGTGATTTCTCATAGCCCTTTTAAGGGGAACTCTCTCTTAACATCTTTTGTGTAATGCTTTCTTACTTTGAAAATAGTTGAAAAAAGAAAAACTTCAAACCTCATAATATGAAATAGGCAGGTAAGGAATAATTTTTTTTAAAATATCTTAAATCATATGAAATAACTAAACTATTTGAATGTGAAATTTTTTGCAGTGTTAAATCTAAAAAATGGATGTTTGAATTTCAAAAACTTTTGGACATGTGTAATTTCACAACATTTGAAAAAAAGAAGAATGAGAGAGCAATGGGCAGTAGATAAATAAGAGAAACTAGTGTCCAAACATGGCAGATTTTCCAGCAAGGAGAGAACATCTAAAATGTAGTCAAGAAACTTGGTTAGATTTTGGACTAATATGAAATTGGCCAGTCTAACAATCTTTTTTATTCCATGTAAATGATAAAATTGAATTAAATTCTTTAGGTTTTAAAGTTTTATTGAAATAATTATTTTTTTAAAAATTTTATAAGGAAATTAATTTTTTTATTGCTGTAAATGTTTAAAAGATAGTCAGAACCGTTTATGTATAGATATAAAATTTGTATACATTACAATAGTGTTGTGTAAATTTATAGGAAAGTTTACTCCATAAACCAACATGGCTGATATGAAACATGGTTCAAGGAAATGGACTGTAAAAACACTGTTTGGAAGGTGACAAAATTTGTAACGAAATTAAATGGGGTTCTATAATGCTAGAATCAGTAAATTATAAAGGAAAATTGAATGTGATTTTGTAGAAATATTAAAATTAAAGGTAGATGTTACACATTAATGGGATTGTAATAAAAGAATTAAGTATTGGATTACAGAAAAATATTCAAAATTTCTTTACTTTTGAGAGCTACCAAGAACTAAGAAAATGGGTTTTCTCAATTAGTATATTATAAACAGGATAAACATTTTTTTTTTTGTATACTAGTAAATGTAGACCATAGACAAATAAATAATTTAGCTTAATTGATATAGGAAAATGTCATAAACTTAATGGTTTTGATTATAATAAATTGAGAGTGAATATTTTGAGGTAATTAAATTTGTGAATAAGTAGAGATTCAAGAAAATGATAATAATTTCAGATAAAATTACCTATAAAAAGTACTTAGTATAGAATATATTTCCAAATAGGACAAATAAATTGAAAACTGACAAAAGTCATAATTAAATTTAATATAATTTTCTTATTGCATATGCATATGAAAAAAAACTTTTTAATTAGATAGTAAAATTTTTAGAAACCGAAATGAATTGACATTCATTTTTAAATTTATTAAGAAATTAAGTTTTTTATCATTTTAAACAAACCCCATGATGACCAAAAATGAAAAGGGTATAAGGTCAAAATATATATGAACCTACAATGAAATATAGTTCTAGTTATATTTGTACAACAAATATTATTAAGTACAACAATAATGTTAGTTACAATAACTAAATTAGCTAAAAAAATATAACACATAGAAATTCAGTTTCCTAAGATTATAAATATTGATTTATTCATTTATACGTTCTTGTAAGTTGTGTTTCACAGGCTTTGTTCATAAATATGTTTTAATATTTATAAATTTTGGTAAATATAAATATACTATAATTATATATAATATAATTAATTATTATATTATATATTTATAAGGTTATAAATGAATACATGTCAGCAGACAGCATAAATAGCTTAAACATTATGACTGAGAAAGTTAAAGTTATTTGTTATACATTCTTTGGATTATACCTAACACAAAAAATTTTTTGTTAAATATAAAAATGTAAATTCCTGTGCTTAAGTTAGAATTTTAAATAAGTAAATAAATGTTACTACAAACTTGTACATAGTTTAATTTCTTCAAAAATCCTAAAACATGGTCACTAAACTATGATGACTTAAACGACAATTCATTCCCCAAGGGCAAAATTACCCAAGGAGTTAGCAAGTTAGGTTTTTGTTAAGCAAGTCCAGTGACTAGTTCTCGGCAGACTTCAGCAGTAGCACAAGTTCTGATTTTTGTCAGATCTGCTTGTGTCAAATATTACCTGTGCTGGTCCGTTTACAGGTATGTGTGGATCCAAAAAATCATACAAGAGGATGCTTCTTACAGGTAAGTTAGACCGTTTCAATATACATAAACTGTTTTCAAGTTATAGTTAACAATCTGTTATATGTGAAACTTGGGGAAGTTAAATGGAGACTGATATCACAAATTTGTTTAAAGGACACAAAACACAGTATTTATTCATTTGTTTTTAATTGTGTTTACAAAGTTTTTAAGTTAATGCCATTTAAACATTAAATAATGTATAAGATATAATGACAAAAATAATAGAAGCAAATACATTTAGAGTATAAAATTTAAAATACTTTAAACCAAATTATTATCTTATAAACAATAATTTGATAAACATAACTAAAATGGTTGTCTAAAAAAACCATAAATTATTACAAATATTATAAATCTGTGATGTTTCAACACTTATAAATATAAAAGATATTACTTTTTGCATTTATTTATTTAGGCTATCATTTAATGTTAGAATGTTGTTACAAACAGTTTTAATGTGCTTTGAGAGCTTTATTGAATAACATGTACTGTTGATAAGTCCATCGATAAAACAACCTTGGTAATTTGCCTTTACATAATTGGATGTTTTATCAAATTGTCTACTTTAACAATGCATACAGTCTATTAAAAAAATAAGTTTACATTAAACTTGTTTGGTATGTAACAAACCATATACTATGCAATCACATTTAATTTTATGCTCTATTTTTAAAGTTTATACAAAAGCAATTCTTAACTTAAAACTATTTCTCCAATAATGAGATAAATTTGACAGTTTAGCCAATGCACTTCAGAGAAGCAACCATTAAAAATCATGTATATTACTTATTTTTTTAAAGTAGAAATAATTACATCAGTATAACTATAAACTTAAGAAGCTTGTGCAAAAATAAAACTGTAAAGTTTCAAATACTATTGTATAACAAAAATAGATTGTTTATAAAATATTAAAAAGTGTAATTATAACTTTAAAATTAAATAATATTGATTATTCCTAGATTCAATATTATTAATTTGGACATGAAACACTTTAATCAACTACTCTATTTACTTCAACTTCTTGACAGTATCACGAACTTTCTCATATGGGCCTCCAGCAAATTGTTCCACCTGTAACAAAACAGCAAACACTGAAATCTTCAAACATTTAGAACTTTATATTAAACAGAAATATTACTTCACTACAAAATAAAACTAGAAACTCTATCTAATAAAGGTCTAATTATAATCATGGCATAAGCTACAATGAGTTGCAAACAAAATATGTTGCATAGGTGAGAACACAGTTAGAGATATCATGAAATGTTGGAAAGGTAAGACTAATGTGAGAGAGTCATTAAATATTGCATAGGCGAGAACACAGTTAGAGATATCATGAAATGTTGGAAAGGTAAGACTAATGTGAGAGAGTCATTAAATATTGCATAGGCGAGAACACAGTTAGAGATATCATGAAATGTTGGAAAGGTAAGACTAATGTGAGAGAGTCATTAAATATTGCATAGGCGAGAACACAGTTAGAGATATCATGAAATGTTGGAAAGGTAAGACTAATGTGAGAGAGTCATTAAATATTGCATAGGCGAGAACACAGTTAGAGATATCATGAAATGTTGGAAAGGTAAGACTAATGTGAGAGAGTCATTAAATATTGCATAGGCGAGAACACAGTTAGAGATATCATGAAATGTTGGAAAGGTAAGACTAATGTGAGAGAGTCATTAAATATTGTATAGGTGAGAACACAATGTATATTACATTTAGGTGGGTTATACGTTGATGTCTTAAGACAAATATCTTGCCTGATGAAATAAATCAAGACCTTATATTAAAACTCATTAGTACTTTACAACAGACTAATGGGGGTTGAGGGTTGTCTGTTTAAATAGAAATCCATTATATAGAGGAAAAGTTCTTGTAGAGCGGTTAAAATTGAAATAAAACAATGTAAAAAAACTTTTAATAGTTAAGGCAAAAACTGAAAAATAAACAAATTTATTAAACCATGTGTAGGTTTTATTAAAAAATTATGGGTAATATTTTCCCATCATCAAATGCAATTAACATCAAAGTGCATGGCTGAATAATACTTATATCCATTATTAATGAAAGTATGTACAAATAAATATAATTCTTACCTTTTGCCCATTTTTAATAAAAACAAATGTAGGCATCGACTGAATTCCATATTCCTCTACAATTTCTTCAGATTCATCAACATCTATTTTGATAAGGACTATATCTGGAAACTCTTTAATTAATTCATCCTGAAAGAAAATATAACAAATAATAAGTAAAATTAAATTAAATAATGAATAATTTTATATACATTAGATAAATATATTAAAATATACAGTTGAAAACTAAAAATAGACTTCTACAAACAAAAATATACAAAAATTAGCACAAATTTCAAAATAAAAATATTAACTTAAATAAATAACCATTATTCAATGGTTAAGTGATCATCATCATCGTCATTTATGTAGCAAATTTATCTAAGAAAACTTATGAATAGTTAGCTGATTCTTAATTCTAAATATATTTAATCGTTTAAATAAGATTTGAGGTAAAATAATGTTTTACCATTCTACAGAACACAATGAAACATGAAATAATACTAAAAAATAGAAAGATTAAAACAGCAGGAAAAAAGGAATAAATATGACAAATAGCTAACCAAAACAACAAAAAAAAACTTTATCGTTAATAAACTGTAAGTGCCTGAAAATGAATATAAATGTTCTTCAAAAAAATTAATAAAGCAAAAAAAAATATCTTTTCAAGTGGTTTTTACAACAATGTTTTATGGGTCATTATTTGAAGCGGAATTTTAAGTCTGATTTTTTGTGAATGAGCTATTATCTTAGCTCAAAAGCTTAAACAAAATATAAGATTATTAAAAAATAAATTTCTTCTACAGTTTTTTTTTTAAATCTTTAATTAGGAAACTCAGTATTAAAATAGATGACTTAATGAAAATTTTAGGCAAAACAATCAATGTAACAATAACATGTAAATCTTAATTACTCCATGACTAATTCATCACTTGCACAATGGTATTATTTAATGCACAATTTAGAGAATAGTTATAAAAGTCAAAATCTTATTCCAATATTTAATTTTACAATCACTATTTTTAGCTTGAATGTAAAATATAAATTTAACAAATCTTAATATCAATTTCTAACATATGCAATGCACTAAAGGAACTTACATCAAGTCTTGGTCCTATAACTTTGCAAGGTCCACACCACTGAGCATGAAAATCAATGAGGACAAGATGATCCCCGGCCTCTTTAATCTTGGCTTCTAATTCCGACTGTAACAAAATAGATAAAAATCAGTAAGTACAAACTTCCGCAATGATTCTGCAAAATCTTCATTTTTAATGATGTTTAGCTTTTCAACTGCATAATATTGCGTGGGAGTAAATTAAAGCAATTAGTTGGATATTGTTGGATACCTGTGCAGTAGATTTCCAATAACTAATTTTGTCTTAAAAACAAATAAAAACTTCCCCAAAACTCACAAATTATTCATTTATTTACTCATACGCGTTTCAATGACCAAGTCATCATCATCAGTGAGTGTTACTACTACAAACTCTAACTTACAACTTGAGTATAGTATGAGTAAATAAATGAATAATTTGTGAGTTTTGTGTATGTTTTTATTTGCTTTTAACATAACCTCACAAGCTAAGCTCAAAGAATATTTGTTTAATTTTGTCCTGTTGTAAACTCTGTTATTTACACTATTAATACTGATAAAGTGAAATTACTTTCATATGTTGTATCATTGTTCACTGTAATTCACCACTCAACTACCTTCAACATTTTTGTTAACTTATTGGCAACTTATTTTGGGATTCAAATTTCAAGATGGAGGAAGCTTAAAAAAAGTATTGGTACAACAAATTTGATGTAGGTATGAAAGATAGTTAATTAAATATTATGTCAATGCAAACTATAAAATTACTATAAATATATATACAAAGTTTCATTTGATGGAACTGCTATAATTAAATGATTTGTAAAGAATCTGCACTAAAGTTAGTACAATATTTTGTAATAAAGCTTTACAAAACTATCGTTGAATAAAAACAAATAAATTTTGTGTAAATAATGTTTTGTATGTTTTGAATACAATTTTTAAATTTGAAAACTGTAAAATCTATAGATATGAAAAAAATCATTTCATGTTTAAATCAAGGTAAAGAAATGTATTACCCCTGTTTATAAGAAAGTAAAACCTCAATTTCTAATGAAAGAATATATTATATAAGAAGAATAAAACAATAAAAAAAAGATTTGTTGAATTAACATTAAGAAAGCAGATGTTTCTTTGTAACCTTAAATATAAAAATCACATGTAGGTTACCTTTAACCCATTAAGCTGTAACTTTCTAAACTGCCAAGAGGCCCTAAAAAGTTTGTTTTTCTTAAAGATTTGTTAAATAAATTTCAATCATTTTATTGATACTTTATACTTGTGTTAGTTATGATATTTATGACATTTTGTCAGAATTTTGAAATACAAAAAGACATTTACATTCTATAGGCCCTAAATCATATAAAAATGACAAGTTTTTAAAATACTTATACAGTGATCCCTTGCTATGTTCCCCAAACTTACCGTGAATACTAAAACCAAGTGTATATAGAAATGGGAGGGTTAAGTTCCACATAAAAAATGTCAACATTAATTACACACGCGCCCCCCCCACACACACGCATATTCTTTATTGTTAAACACTATCCACTTAATTTTTAAACACCTAATTTTAGACAAATAATCTTTTAAACACTATTAATTTTATTAGAATTCACTTTGAGCCCGATTTTCTTTTTAGTTTTTTGCACACTTCTTTATATGGCAATAGTGTTTCTTTCAGCTCTCAATTAAATTTTAATTCCCATTCTGAAGAGAGACCAATTTCACTGATGGCTGCAGCTGTTTCACTAAACATACATTTTAATGACAGACTTTAATGACCATTCAGTAATATATATTTTACATTTTCTTAGTTTTTGTTATCAGATAGTCACAGCTTCAATAATTAGTTGTTCCAACTCTTCTTCTGTCAAATCTTGGTTTGCACTTTAAAAGATTGTCGACATCTTCATTGTTAATGCCTTAAAATCCTTCACAGTTAATTCCTTGTGCTATTGAGACAATATCTGTTCACTAGCACTACAGCACAATAGAAGTTAAATGATCCTTTCCGGCTTTAAACCTCGAACAGATTTCTTCTTCATAGATTGTGAAAGCGCTCTTTTTCAAAACAGTCCCATCTCACTGGGGTTAAAACTTGATCAACTATGTAGCCTTTATCCGAAATAAGATATTTAAAATGCGTTGGAAATGAATTGGCGGCTTTGTGGTCCACTGATGCTTACTCACCAGCAATTTCCACATTATAAAGAAAAAAACGTCTCTTGAACTTGTCAATTAACTTCCTTAATCAATGATGTAACGGTTTTTTGCCTTTTCTTTTTCCTATCAAAGTTTGATAACATTATGACCTGGATAAACAATTTAAAAGAAAATATAAAACTAAACAAAACAAATTCACCACACAATTCCACAAGTAGACACAACGTTTCCAAAACTATACAAGACAAGCGAATGCGACAACTGTTAGGTAACAGACGGGAAAAACAAAATCGGAGTTAGTTACAGCCACTTGATATGATTATTGTTTGAATTTTGAAAACTGTTAAATTATCACTGTGTAAATAGAAGTGATGCTAAACTTAAGTATGGAGTTGGAAGGGGACGCTGGATTGACTCTTCATGGTTTGTCAGTAACGAACACGCCCCTTGTTAGAAGTAAGGGATGCTCTTATCTTTTGAGTAGTAGGCCTAGTAGTGTACAGTATAACGGATGTTTGGAGAGTAATCAGATTTCTTTGTGATAAATAACTACAGTACTATACAAAATAAATAAGACGAGAACATATTATTCTACAACCTGCACTGCACAGTAGCAGGTAGTCTTTCTTGTATTTTTTTAAAAATATGATACATATTAGCGGGATATCTTGTAATTTTTGCCAACCACGAATAAGCGAAACCCGCGAATATCGAGGGACTACTCTACCAACTAAAGACTTTTTGTAGCTTGGTTACACAGAAACATTAAGGTAGGAATGAAGTAACATCACATTCCCTCCACATCCATGAGATTTCTTTCTTTTGGGAGAACAACTTTCTTTTAAAAATCGCCGGATATTTTGTTAACAAAAGTAAGCAGATTGCAACATATACGTTCATACTGCTTTGAGATTAATGTACAACCACAACAGTGATGTTACTGTGGGTAGCTTGTAACATGGAGACTTGACTGTTCAAACAGTAAAGTCAAATGATAAGAATATAGGAGAGATGGTAAATTAGGTGGTCTAAGTATTGGAAGAAACTCTCCCAAACTTATTCAGCCACTGGTACCATAATCCTGGTACTATTGGCTTATAGTTCATCCCCTGAATAGATCTGCTCTGTAGACACGTAACTTTATCGTATACACACCTCACTAGAGCAGTGAATGGGTAGTAAATATAACTCAGGAAATATAATATATTTCAGAACAAAAATTAAGTGCAGAACTGGAAGCTTTTACAGGACAAATATGACTGCTTCTAATTACAGGTACATGCATGCACAAGCACACAAATGTCAGTTAAAATTTTAAAGAAACGTAATGCTAAATTTTGAAAACACCTTATTAAATAGCATGTTATAAATTCATATTTGACATTACTGTGTCTAGATTAGATAAGCAAGCCATCACTATTGTTACTGATAATTTCTGATATGGAAGACAGATTAGGTTAATGTAAACTATAAAGTTGATCACAAATGTCAAATAGTTTGAATATTTTTAATAAATTTTATTTAGTAGCATATATCTATCTTCTCCTATACAAACCTCAGTAACCTCAACTGACCTGTGGTCTTACTTATCTAATCTCAACAAAGACTAATGTAACAATCTAGCTAAAATTATTGGCTTACATATTTATTTTATATTGTTTTGTCTTTTTTATAAAATAGTTATTTCTTCAAAACATGTTCATAAATAACAATGAAGGTAACAATGCTCGCTCATTAGTTTTACTTATTAGCAAAAATCTCTATATGTGACATAATAGATTTTGTGTAATTAATATATCTTAGTTGCTTGAAAATAATTACAGTTGTTTTACAATGAAAAGGACTAGACAGGCTTTAATCTCAGCTAATGTTGTTTCTATCATAGCTTATTCATTTTATGTTGCAAATTTATATGGTCATTTGAAATAAATTCTCGTCTTCTGCATGGTAGTCATTACCATTACAGCAATCTAACCAGCCTTGCTATGTAAAAACTTAGGCATTTTACATGCCACAACAAATTACACTGTAAATACTGAATACAAAAAATAAAATCCAATAGCCACAATAAAATTTGTTTATAACCCTTGATGTAGGTACTTCTGAAGATGATTACTTTGAAACTGAAATATACATTAGGTGTTACACTGAATAAATTATTTTATTGAGATTATTGGATTTTTGTGTGGATTATTAATTCTATTACATAGCTGCTCAAGAGAATAATTAATGTTTAACAACTGCTTATACACAAAATTGGAAAACAAATTTTTTTTTTGAAATATATAAAAACTCATTTTAAAAAATCATTATATATAATAACCATTTAGAGTTATTTGCTTAAATTCAATGTAAATAATGTTAAAATAACTGTACATCTACATTATAACATACAGTAAAACTTATTCAAAGAACATAAATAAGGCAGAATCTTGTCAATGTGAAAAACTTTGCTGATCTCGAGACAGTTACAACAAACATTATTGTTGTTTATTTTGTATAATGCGGAATTTACTCAACGCGGATATGGAAAAAGAAATTCTTGGAATATATCAAAAAAAGACATGTATAATTGGAAATTTAAAATTCCTGCCTCTGTATGGTGATTTATAATAAAAGGGAACAGAGAGAGTGAGAGTGAATGCATGATAAATTAAATGGTCGAATTGTCCTCAGATCCCAGGAACAAAGTTAGGATATTTATATAGTCTTTTGCAAGGAAACAGTCTGTTTACCCCCTCGTAGCCCTACGCTTTGTGTTCACAACTATGCTTGTAGGGTATGGTATAATACATTTTATACTCTATGAACTAAAATTATTACAGCACTTATGACTTTTAAAAATATCATTTGTATAAAGCAGAAACTTGTCCAATTCGGAAAATACTTTTGGTCCCTTGCCATTCCGCTTTGAACAAGTTTCACTGCATTTAAAGCTGAAATGGAAATACAAGAAATATTTTAATTGGACATTGACATTTTTATATAACTTTTGCAACATAAATATTACATTTATATAATTTGATTACAGTCTTATCACTAATGGCCTTCAGCAAAGAAAATGAATTATTTATTATTCCTTTTTATCAATGATTACCAATGATAATTAAAAATTTATACCTTCACATTTAAAAGGCTACATATTATTCATTACAATATATATATATATATATATATATATATATATATATTATAAGATAATTATAAAACAGACGCAACGGGGTTTTACTATTTTATGAAGATATATTATTTCTATTTAATAACCAAAACCAAAAAACTACTCAAGAACAATTCATTAACATTTATTATTACAATTTCATCTCAACATTAAACAATACACAAAACAAAATTTTACAACTTAACAAGTTTTAACACAATATACTAAAATTCGATTCTTTAAATTTGAGTTACAAGGTTTTTATACCCTTGGCTAGTTTAAGATCTCTTGATATCTCGGGGTTATAGTATGGGCTATATTTTTAGAAATTCTTAGGTTAATTAAATAAATTTTGAACAAACAATATTAAATTTTGAAAATGCAAAAAGGCCAAACTATTTGAACTGGATTATTTCGAACTATTAATTAACTATAAGATATCCTAATATACAAATTTAAACTTCTCTATTATCTTAAAAGTCCACTAAAGTTATTTTATAGCGCTATTACTCAACTTAATAAATATCAAAATTTTGCTGGTCGCTTACGTAAATTCCCGTTCTCTCCAATTAAACAATTCACACACTTAAATCCGTTTTAGTTCTTTCAAATTATATTTTCACTGTATTAACTCTTTCAATTTTCTTATTCCTGTTTAATCTGGCCAAGTTTACTCACAAAACTGTATAATTTAGACGAACTCTTTCCAAATAAATAGAATTTTGACTGCCCAGCAAGGTCTGCTATTAGAGCGTCACCCACGCTACCTCCAACTCAACTCTAACTACGCGTCCTTCTTTTTTCTAAAATTGTTTAAAATATGGCCGCCTTTCTTCTCCAAAAAACACATGTTGCCTGTAATCTAGTTTGTTTTCTTTTTCTTCACTAGAATCGATTGTCACACTGACCTACATCTGTTTTACAGCTGACATACCACAAGTTTGTTTAGAATGGCGTTTTAACTTGGTTAAACCTGATTGAAACTTACTGTTTCAATTTCCTATCGTCAACAAACCTTCCAGTGTTTATTTTATTAATATTATTAGTGTGTGAAGTGTCTTTGTGTTTTACTTTTGTGATATTTCCGAATTGTGTGTGTTTTGCTTGGTCTTTCATAAACATAACCTTTCAATTTTCTTTTGTTTACAAACGTGTTCACTTTCTCCTTCAAGTAATTACTTAGGCCCTATGTTACTACAGTTTACAAATTTGTTTACACATAACTATTCTTAGATTATCTTATTTTAATTTATGTGTTAGGTTATTTGATATAACAAATTTCCTAATGGATTTTACAGTTCAAATACCTTGTTTACAATTCCTAGGCTTTTACCAGAATTTAGTTTCAATTTTAACCTAACCAATCTTTTAATGAATTTCTTTTTTTTTAAATTTTGTGTGGGTTATTTCTAATATATTCTTCCAATTCTTAAATAATATTATATAGCCCATTCTATAAATGTTACAATATATATATATATATATATATATATATATATATATATATATACGGTGGGTATTGTATATAACAACATCGCTTAATACGACATATCGGCTGTAACGACAAAGATTCCCGGCCCCTAAATTCTGTAATACCTGTTCAATTCATTTACATCCCCTATAACGAGATCGGGTAAAATGACAGATCGGTTAAAACAACACTCATAATGACATTTCAGGTCCATCTAAAAAAAAAATAAAGTATAGCGACGGAACATTCTAGAATTCTCCGAACGGTAATCTCTCGATGTAAACAACATTCTAAGAATCGCGATACCCATTCCAATCCCGTTCCACTACAAAAATGATCAGTTAGAACTATACAGCCGTAAGTGAAACAAGTATGTAAGTTCGTAAAATATCAAAAAGAAAATCTGTGTCACTGGAAGAAAAGTTTCACATTTGTTGCCGCCTGGAAAATGGTGAAAAGAATAAACAGCTTTCTGAAGAACTCGGCGTTAGTCACACTCTAATATCCACCATCTGGTCCAAAAGGGAGACTATTAGAGCCTTAATCGAAAAGGGACATTCTTTCAAGACTAAAAAAATTAAAAGTGCGACACACAAAGGAATTGAAGTGTCGTTGTTGGAATGGTTTCGGTTCCAGAGAAGCAAGAATATCCCTTTCTCTAACCAAATTTTACAACAAAAAGCCACCGAGTTATAGAAAAAAATAAATCCAAACACCTCCGAGGAGAATTCTAAGGGTTGGATCCAGCAATTTTGCCAACGGCACAATATTGTTTTCAAGAAAATCTCCGGTGAGGCAGCTGGCGTTTCATCAAGTGTATGTAGCACATGGTGGCAAACAGTTTGGCCGACTCTCCACGAAGGTTACAAAGATGAAGACATCTCCAATGCAGACGAAACGGGACTGTTCTACAAATTAACACCGGATGGAACGTTGGATTTTAAAGGAGAAAAATGTAGTACAGGTAAATTTTCTAAACATAGATTTACCGTTTTAGTTGCTGCTAATATGATGGGTTCAATTAAAAAGAAACTTTTTGTCATCGGAAAATCCAAAAATCCTCGTTGCTTCAAAGGGATTAAAAATCTACCAGTGGCTTATGAAAGCAATAAAAAAGCCTGGATGACGTCTAACTTGTTTACACGGTTTCTGAAAGATTAGGACGCACAGTTGGCAAAGAAAAAACATAAAATTTTATTGCTTATAGATAATTGTCCGTCCCACATCCTCACTGAAAGATTTAAATTCATTAAAATAGTGTTTTTGCCCCCAAATACAACCTCTGTCTTACAACCAATGGACCAGGGGGTTATATAAAAAAAGGGTTATACAAAATATAAAAACGAATTTCTGGAAGCAGGTGGTATTGAAATTGTTACAAGACACAGAAGAAAATTGTATGACCAAAATCTCCGGGTGCTATTTTAATGGTCCAAAAAGCATGGAATGACGTTCCTGCGGAGACAATAAGGAATTGTTATCACCATGCAGGATTCCGAACCGAAGATGAACCGAACATACAGCCTCCAGAACAAAACCTAACAGAATGGGCACAACTCACATTACCGTCACATATTAACCGGGACCTGATTCCGGACTATGACGTAATCGATAGCGAAATAACCACAGAATATGACATATCCGACGCAGAATTAATTAGATCTCACAATGAAGAAAAGGCAACAATTGGCGAAGAAGAAGAAGATGATGAAGGGTAGATGACGATTTACCTACTTTGGTTGAAGCAGTAAGGTAAGTGGGGTTAATAAAAAAATTTGTTATTGTTAACGACCTTTGTACAAATTCTATCCAGGAGGGGATCGATGTAATAAAAAAAAAACTTTTGGAAACTTTTTATCAAAAAAAATTGTAAAAAACAAACAACAATAACTGACTTTTTTATTAGTAAATAAAACAATTTTGTTACATATGTATGTACATAGTTTAATTTTAATTATGTAACATTGAAATGAAATAATAAACCCGTTGTTTTATTAAGTTAATTTAAATTTTGTTTTATTATTCAGTCTAAAATTCTCCCCACTCCATCTTGTAGGTAGGTACTGGATATAACGACACCCTGATATAGCGACCTAATTTTCATTCCCCCTTAAAGGTCGTTATAGATGATACCCAGTGTATATGTATATGTATATATATATATATATATATATATATATATATATATATATTGTAACATTTTGAAATAGGATATATATAAAAGGCACTTACCAAATTAAGATAAATATATGTAAATAAATTCAGTATGTAAAAATTACTAAAATATACCAGGAACGAATTGTAAACATAACCTAATTTCACTTGTGTAGAAAATTCAAACGGCCACATTTTAGATCTAATCACAAGATTTTATATAAAAGAAAAAAAAACACACAAATCACTATTTATAAAAAAAATGTATTAGAAATAATTGATAGGTAACAATTTAAATAGAATTATGTAAAAATACACTTAAAACTTTCACACGGCAAGCTAGTGAAATGTTCTGTAGTAAACGCGATGCGTAACGGATTTGTGGAGTTGCGTGCGCATTGACCGGCAAAAGATATTCGTTTAAATATTTCTCGTGGAGATATAATATAAAACAGTTTTGGATTTAAATGCAAAGAAATTTAAGTGCAGTTGTTAAGAAGAAGAAGTGTATCCGTAAAGAAGAAGAACATGACATCCGTAAAGCTGTACTTACACGGAATAAACGAAAAAATAGCGGAAATTCACGACTTGGCCATTTTTTTCTAACAAAGGTAGCGTCAGGACGCAGTTGGAACAAAGCATTGGAACGAGGAAGACGTATTCAGAATTGGCTGTCGAAATTTTTATTTTTTAACTAGTGCGGAAAGTGCAGTATCGTATTCAAATTATAATTACAGAGTAACAATAAGCCAAACCATTGAACTGATCAATTAAGAAGACATTATTCAGGAAATTATTTAATTAGGAACTAAAATAACTTGTAAAAATTTTAACTTGTAAGAATTGTAATTTAGATATTTTTTTGAAAGTGCCAACTCAAAATTTATTAGTCAAAATTTAGAAAACCCACCTATTTAACCCGAGATAAAGAGAGCTCAAGCTCAAATTGAAATAATTAAATCAATTTCAATTCATATTAAATTTTATAACTAAACTTCTTGCTGCCATAACAAATTTAAGACTTAGGCTAATAAAGCTTAATTTTTGTAATTCTTTGTAGAGGAAATAAGAATTTTTAATTAGTAAGTGACTTTGTAAAAGATAACAAGGAATGTCATTTTAAAATATTAAAAGTTTATTGTAACAAAAAGCAGCATTGAATTGTTATTTCTTTTAAATTATAAATTTTATTAAGACTTGTATAAAAGCAAAAATTACCATTATTACATTTGGCACACAAACGTGGGGCTCGATTATAAAAAAAAATTTAAGAATTAACCTCAAGGCACTTTAGATAAGATTATTAATTAAATATTTGTATTAATATTGTTTACTTTTCAGGACTTTGCAACCATAAGTCAATAATTTTTTTTATTTTCAAAATTTAAATAGAATAAAGGGGAATTTTGAAATTTTAGATAAAGAAATAAAAAAAAAATGGAATCTGAAACAGGTACATATAATTTAAGGAGGGAGAAAGCGAAAAAAACAAAAAAATTAGAGGAATATAACAAACATAGTAGGTCTAGGAAGGGTACAGCAATTGAGGAAGCTGCAAAAGGAAAATATGTGACATTAAAAGAAAAAATAGATGAAAAAGAGGAAGAAGCTACAATAGGCCTAATAGAATTGGAAGAAGGGACAAGCCTAGAAATACAAGAGACAGAAATGGAAGGCACAGATATGCCTATAGAAGAGAGTGAGGTGGAAACCCAAGTAGATGAGGCTAGGGGATTACCACTGATGCAAACCCAACAGAAAAAGGGAAATAATGAGAATGAAGAATTGAGGGAAATGATGAGATCTCTCATGGAAATGAGTCTAAAAGGGAGAGAGGAAATGAAGGAGGATATGAGAGAATTAAAAAAGGAATTAAAAGAGAATATAAAGGAAGGAAAAGAGGAGATGAAAGAAATGAGTGAGAATATGAATAGACAATTAGATAAGATGGACGAAATAAGAAAAGAATTAAATGAGAATATAAAGGAGGAAAATAAGGAGATGAAAGAAGAGATGAACAGAGGATTTGCCTCAAGTAGGTTGGAAATGGATAAGAAATTCGAAAGCCTAAAGGAAGAAAATAGGAGAATGATAGAGGATATGAGGGAACAGTTGAGAACAGAGAATAATGCTGAAATAGAAGTTATGAGAAGAGACTTAGAGGAGAAGATTAAGGAGAATTTAGAGGAAACAAAAGAAATAATAGCTGATGTGACAGAAATTAATAAGAAAGAGATAGAGAAGGTAGAAAGAATGACAATACAGAACAGGGAAGAGTTAAGAGTTTTAAATAGGGAGATAGCGATTGAGAAAAACAATAATAATGATAGAATTGACCGATTGGAAACAGAAGGAAGGAGGAATAATGAGAAACAAGGGGAATTGACCCAGAGAATGGAAAAGGTAGAAAAGAAGGTGGAAGAAAATAAAGGAGGAGAAGGCCTAAGGATAATACAGGTGTCATGCGGGAATCAGGAGGAGATGCCAAAATTTAATGGTAGGAATGGTAACCCTATGGAGTTCCTAAAAAGACTGGATAGGTATGTGGAGAAAAAATTTGGATGTAGGACAGGGGAAGGATTTGAAAATGAATGGAGAGGAATCATAGATAGAGCCTTGGAAGTAGGAGCGGCAAGATGGTGGGAATCAATTAGAGAGGAGGTGGAAAATTTCGCGGATTTACAAGATAGGTTTATAGAAAGATACTGGGCCAAAGAAATACAGGAAGGCATCAAAGAGAGAATAGAAAATGAAAGGTATATTGAGGGAAATGGAAGAGCCAGAGCAGATTATTTCATAGAAAGAGTCATAGTTTTAAAGAACATGACACCACCGCAAAATGAGGAAGAGATAGTCCGGAGATTAAGCCGGCATTTTAATGAAAGGATACAGTTGTCTAGAAGAGTACAAAATATAAAAACGATCCGAGAGATGGAAAGGATGCTAAATGAGGAGGATATAGAGGAGAGAAATAAGGAAATAAGACAGAGAAACAGGGGACCATGGAATAGGCCTACCCCTAGAGAGGAACAGAATGGAAATAGATTTCCACCCAGAAGGGGTGTGGAAGGGATGAGACAGCAGGGAAATAGAAGATTTCCAGGACCAGGAGAATTGTATAGAAGGAATGAATATAGAAGTGAAGGACGGCCATATGTCCAGTTTTGTAACAGAAGAATAGATAATCATATGAGGGGGAATATTGAACCAAGACCAGGGCAGGAAAATAGTCGAGAAAATAGAGGAGACAGGAATTACAGAACCAATGACAGGAGCCAGAAGGAAATAAATCAGATAGAGGCAAGGACAGGCGTGGGGACAAGGAAGGAGGATGGTGCACATAGTCAAACGGAAAACTAGAGAACACTGGTATCGTCGCCTTGGATCAGGAAAAGGAGCACCAAACAGAACAAATGAGGTTGCCAGTGATAAAATTTGATAAAAGCTCCTACGATAAAATTAAGTTAACTATAAATAATGTATTAATCAGTAGAAAATTTTTAGAACAAGAAGATGAGGAGAGAAATTATAATTTAGGAATTGAAAAAAAAATAATAAACCCAGAGATAGAGATTAAGATGGAAGATACAAGTTTACTAGCATTAATAGACACAGGCAGTAACGTAACATGTATCCAGGAGAAATGGATGTTAGAGAATAAAAATAAAATAGGAAAAATAGAAATCTTACCAATAAAAAATTTAACCATTCGGACTGCAACAAATAAGAAAACTAAAAAGATAAACAAAATGATCATGGTAATAGGAGAAATAGGAAGGGTAAAATATCCGTTTCAATGCCTAGTGGTGCCAGGCTTATTGAGAAAATTTATTATAGGTACGGATATGTTGATGGATGTGGAGGCACAACTTGATTTTGGAAAATGGGAAATGGAGTTTAAGTATGAAAACAAATTACATAAATCAAAAATGAGTGTAGATGGGCAGACAAAATTTAAAGGGGAGATGAATAATTTTGAAAATGAGATGGAGGAGGAATTGAGTTGTGATGAACAGGAAGGAATGAATGATATGGAAAAATGCGAAGAATTTGAAACTTTTGGAAATCAGAGTAAAAATTATATTAAAATTGTACAAGAGGAGGGAGAGATAAAAAAAGAGGATATTTTTGAAAGAATAGGGAATGAAGAGGTAACTGAGGAACAAAGACAGGAGATGAGTGATTTAATAGAAAAGTATAAAGAAGTATTTTCAGACCAGCCCGGTTTATGCACTGCATATAAACATAAGATTAAAGTTAGGGAAGATGTACCATTTTACCAAAGAAATTACCCAATTCCTACAAAGTACCAAGATCAGGTACAAGAAGAGATAGAGAAAATGTTGAGGTTAGGTATAATTGAAAGAAGTACTAGTCCATATATTAATCCAATAGTCCCAGTCATCAAAACCAATGGGAAAGTTAGATTATGTTTAGATGCAAGAAAACTAAATGAAATTATAATTCCGGATTATGATTGCTATAGAGGAATAAATGAGATTCTACACAGAGCAAAGAGAGTTAATTGGTTGAGTACCATGGACCTCACTAACAGTTTCTGGCAGGTTGAATTGGAAAAGGAGTCAAGAAAATATACTGCATTCCAACATAGAGGGAAAACATACCAGTTTGTTGTTACACCCTATGGATTGAAAACATCTCTAGCAGCATTGGCAAGAGCTATGGACAGTATTATGAGGGAGGAATTAGAAGATTTCACCTTAATATATGTAGATGATATAGTCTGTATGTCTGAGACATTTGAGGAGCATAAAAAACACCTAGAAAGGATCTTCCAAATTTTTTTAAAAAACAACATGACCATTAAATTTGATAAATCAGAATTCTGTAGAAAAGATATTTCATTCTTAGGATATAGATTGACTACAAATGGAGTAAAGATGGATGAAGAGAAGGTTAGAGCTATATTAGAATTTCCCTCACCTAAAAATCCTCGACAGTTAAAAGGTTTTATTGGAATGGCTAATTATTATAATAAATTTATAGAAAAATATTCAGAATTTGTACAACCATTATTAAAATTAATATCTAATAGAAACAAATTTATTTGGACAGAAGAGGAGGAGCGAAATTTTATTAAATTAAAGAAAACATTTTTGGAAACAAATGTACTTACTCACCCAGATTACCAGAAAACATTTTACCTACAAACAGATGCCAGTGAATATGCCATAGGAGGACACATCTATCAGATTGATGAAAAGGGGGAGAAAAAGGCAGTAATGTTTATGAGCCGCACATTAAAAGGAAGTGAAGTTAAATATTATACCACTGAGAAGGAATTACTTGCTATATTGTTTTGTCTGCAGAAAGCAAGACAGATCATCCTAGGAAGA
Organism: Prosapia bicincta; assembly: GCA_036971475.1. Classification (NCBI taxonomy): domain Eukaryota; kingdom Metazoa; phylum Arthropoda; class Insecta; order Hemiptera; family Cercopidae; genus Prosapia; species Prosapia bicincta. The sequence continues at coordinate 228,642,764 of JBAIZL010000005.1, forward strand.
AAAATTGTGATCCAGACTGACCATCAGGCCTTAACTTTTATTAAGACTTGTAAAATTTTAAATTCAAGATTGCATAGATGGATATTACTAATGCAAGAGTATGATTATACTATTGAACACTGTAAAGGAAAAGAAAATGTAGTTGCAGACCTATTGAGCAGGAACCCTTGTGACAAAAATAAGTTTGAAAGAAGAGACCAAAATTCAGAATTACAAATAAATTATATAGAAAGAGTTATGGATATGGAAATGTGTACAAAATTTAAAGAATTTAGTAAATTACAAGTAGAAGATTTGGAAGTTAGAGAAATAAAAGAAAACATTCAAAATTATCTTCAAAATTATAAAATTATTAATGACTTAGTATACAAAAGAAATAGGGAAAGTTGGAAAATAGTCGTACCAAAGGGAATGATTAAAGAAATAGTGGGTACTTGTCATGAATATTACCTGCATGCAGGAGCTAAGAAATGTCATACCATATTATCAGAGAGCTTCACTTGGAAGAAGATGGGAAAAAGCATTAGGGGAATTATTAAAACATGTAATATTTGTCAAAGAGCTAAAAATGTAACCCAAGGTAATTTTGGAGAGATGAAAGGGATCCAAGTGGAAAAACCAAAGGAGCAATTGTCAATTGATTTTATAGGACCATTTCAAAGAACTGTAGGAGGCTATAAGTATTTATTAGTAATGTTAGATGTATTTACAAAATTCGTTCAAATCTATAAATTGAAAAAGGCAACCACAGGGGAGGCAATTAAATGTTTAGAAAATTATATAGAAAATTTCGGGAGAGTAGAAAGAATACAGACTGATCATGGAACCCAGTTTAATAATAAGAAATGGCTGGAGTATATAAAAAATAGAGAAATGAAACCAATATTTTCTCCAATAAGGAGGCCACAAAGCAATATCGTTGAGAGGGTGAATAAGGAGATCATTAGATGTTTGAGAACATATTGTCATCATAACCATAGAGAATGGGGAAAATATGTAGAGGTTATTAACCAGGCAATTAATGAAATTCCTCATGAGACTACAGGATACACACCTAACCAGCTACAACTAGGAATTCAGGATGAAAGGTTTTGGCAAAAGGAAATAAAAAATTTTGGCTGGAGTTCAAAATTAATAAATTTAGAAAGACATTTAGAAATTGCTAGGAGTAGAATTAAGAAGAAGGCTCATAAGAGAGCTGAGAAATTTAATAAAACTCATAAAATAGAAGAATTAAATGTTGGGGACAAGGTATTAGTAAAAGAAAATTGGCAACCACAGGGTATAAGAGGTGAGATGGCAAAATTATTTTATATATATGATGGACCTTATGTGATCACCAAGAAATATGGCAAAGCGACTTATGAAATCAAAGATGCTAGAAGCAATAAAATTAGAGGAATTTTCCATATTAGCTTGTTAAAGAAATTTTATGAACCAAGGGAGGCACACCAGGGAGAATCAGATAAATTTCAGGTAGAACAAATTAAATAAATAAAGGGAGAAGTCGAGAGAAAGGAAAATAACAAGGGATAATAAGATGGTAACAACAGGAATGACTCAGGATATAAAAGTATTAGGAGAAGGAAGCGAATGTAGGAGGGATAGATAACAAATAAACCGGAAATGACAATAGACCAGAAATGACTTAATAATTAAACAAACACTTGAAAAAAAAATATAAAGAAATAAAAAAAAAATATATGTAAAAATAAATAAAATAGGAAGGGATGAATGAATAAGAACAAGGACCTAACCTACAAACAACCTAGACATGCTATGACTCGGTTAGGCTAAAATTTAAAAAAAAAAAAAGAACACTGTGTCAGAAGATAGATTGTATAGATAAATAAAAAGACTTATGATTGGAAAGATTCCGTTCTATTAAAATTAAAATAAAGAAAGAAAAAGAAAAAGTTTATAAAATAGATTCTAAGAATCAGAAAATGATTAATGTACGAGATGTTAAGAGTAAGAGTATTGTTGATTAAATGTTAATTGTTAATTTATTGTATTGTTAGGAGTTAAGTCTATCATATGTAATTAGAGGGCAGCAGACAAGCAAGAAGGATAGAGTAAGAGTTTACTCCCAAAATGTGAAAATTGAGAGTTAAGAGTAAGAGGATTGTTGATTAAATGTTAATTGTTAATTTATTGTATTGTTAGGAGTTAAGTATATCATATGTAATTAGATGGCAGCAGACAAGCAAGAAGGATAGAGTAAGAGTTTACTCCCAAAATGTGAAAATTGAGATAAAAAAAAAGGAATTTCGGAATCAAAATTTTTTTTTCTTATCTAAATTTGGGGACTATGTAACATTTTGAAATAGGATATATATAAAAGGCACTTACCAAATTAAGATAAATATATGTAAATAAATTCAGTATGTAAAAATTACTAAAATATACCAGGAACGAATTGTAAACATAACCTAATTTCACTTGTGTAGAAAATTCAAACGGCCACATTTTAGATCTAATCACAAGATTTTATATAAAAGAAAAAAAAACACACAAATCACTATTTATAAAAAAAATGTATTAGAAATAATTGATAGGTAACAATTTAAATAGAATTATGTAAAAATACACTTAAAACTTTCACACGGCAAGCTAGTGAAATGTTCTGTAGTAAACGCGATGCGTAACGGATTTGTGGAGTTGCGTGCGCATTGACCGGCAAAAGATATTCGTTTAAATATTTCTCGTGGAGATATAATATAAAACAGTTTTGGATTTAAATGCAAAGAAATTTAAGTGCAGTTGTTAAGAAGAAGAAGTGTATCCGTAAAGAAGAAGAACATGACATCCGTAAAGCTGTACTTACACGGAATAAACGAAAAAATAGCGGAAATTCACGACTTGGCCATTTTTTTCTAACAAAGGTAGCGTCAGGACGCAGTTGGAACAAAGCATTGGAACGAGGAAGACGTATTCAGAATTGGCTGTCGAAATTTTTATTTTTTAACTAGTGCGGAAAGTGCAGTATCGTATTCAAATTATAATTACAGAGTAACAATAAGCCAAACCATTGAACTGATCAATTAAGAAGACATTATTCAGGAAATTATTTAATTAGGAACTAAAATAACTTGTAAAAATTTTAACTTGTAAGAATTGTAATTTAGATATTTTTTTGAAAGTGCCAACTCAAAATTTATTAGTCAAAATTTAGAAAACCCACCTATTTAACCCGAGATAAAGAGAGCTCAAGCTCAAATTGAAATAATTAAATCAATTTCAATTCATATTAAATTTTATAACTAAACTTCTTGCTGCCATAACAAATTTAAGACTTAGGCTAATAAAGCTTAATTTTTGTAATTCTTTGTAGAGGAAATAAGAATTTTTAATTAGTAAGTGACTTTGTAAAAGATAACAAGGAATGTCATTTTAAAATATTAAAAGTTTATTGTAACAAAAAGCAGCATTGAATTGTTATTTCTTTTAAATTATAAATTTTATTAAGACTTGTATAAAAGCAAAAATTACCATTATTACAATATATATATATATATATATATATATATATATATATATATATATATATATATGATTGTTATCAATAATTTTATTTTGTTTAAAAAAACATATATAATATATATATATATTTATATAGATATATATATATATATGATTATTATCATTAACTTTATTTTGTTAAAAAACCATAGATTAAAGAAAATTAGAAAGCATGAAACTGTAGTTAGTGCCCAATAAATATAAATGATGGTTTTTACTTAAACTGCTTGCATTTAATTATTTATTTTATTTAAAACATGAATTTCAAAGACTACTATAGCAAATAAATAATAAAATAATTATTTTATGTAATAGTAATAACAATATGTTCTGAAATAAATTATATCTATATAAGTTTTGACAGACATGTATAAGAATGCATCTCCCATAAGAATGAAGGACTTAGAACTGTAATTCAACATTACATGCAAGTTATTATCTTGAAGAACTTGAATTTAATATGATCATGATATGACTAGTATGAGGAAACTAAATACTTGAGGAAAAAAAGAATGCAGTTTACCCAACACTAGTCAATATTGTGCAATCCTTCAATTTATGGTGAAAGGTATTAAAATCTATAACTCTTTATAAAGCTTCAGATAGAATTACTTATTTAAAACAAGCTCCAGTAGAACATATTTTTTCGACAAAAGATTAAGCCTAGTCATTGTTTACAATATACTAAAAATGATGCATTACCAATGTAAAGGGAACCTTCCTACAATAACATGCTAACTTTGAAATTATTTATTATTAACTACAATAAATAATAGTCTTTATTAAATAGATTCTCCAAAATGTAAAAATTGAGTAAAAAATGTATAAATTCATATTTTTCAAAATTTTCGTTGAAATATTTGCAAAATTATTAACTTTATTTTGGTATTAACATCTGTTGGGATTCTCCTGAGTGCCAGAACCAATTTTTAATGATCATAGTTAAAAATTAAGTGAATGTAAATTTCACCAATGGAATAAAAGTTTTATATAAATATAAATAAATAGAACAAAAAATAAATGAAAAACACTGCAAATATGTACAAGTTATCTTTTTTACAATGTGGAACAATTTTTAAAAAACTATAATAAATATATCTTTAGCATTAAACGAATTGTGTTATATTTACTTCTTTTATTATAAACTAGAGAATATAATGGAATCAAATGAAACACAAACCAAAAATTTAACTTTAACCAAAATTTGTTTTTACCATTTAAAAAAAAAAAAAAAAAACAAGCTCCTTGTTTTGTTTAGTGTTTATAGTTCATGTTTCATATGTTTTAAAATATAATTTTATGCTACTAGGGTTCAAAATTCAAAGCTTGGCGAATTATTTTTACAGTCCAGATTGGTTGACTTCTTTAATAAATAATTTATCTTGTCAAGGAAAAAGTATTTGTCTAATTGCATATTTATAAAATCATAAAAAACACATATTTCTACAATGGGTCAAACTCTGTGTAAATCGTAGGTATTCTTTGTTTTTAAATTAAGTGATAAAAATATAAAATAAAAAAATGCAGCAGAGGAATGCAGAACTCTTTCCTTTGGAATGCATTTGTCCTTTAAACCTTGTTAGTCCGACTCAGTCAAAAGCACAGTTGAAGAGAGTTCTGCATTCATTAGCTGTTTTTTTTTATTTGATATTTTTTGTATTATTATGCAATCATGGGCGCCCATACACACGGTGGCTGTGCACCCCCTAGCTCCCAGAAAAATACAAATTAAAATTATTAAGACTTTCGTACAAATATTTCTTTTTTATTTTCAGCTGATGTGGAAGAACTATATTTTAATTATAATACATTTTCACAGTATTAACAATATAAATATTATATTTATGCGATTCTGCTATATTAACACCTTGACTGAACGAAGTAGGTTTTAAAGTCAGAAACTATCGAATATCCATTTTATGTGATTATTTCAATGTGGACCAGTTAATGGTTGCGTCAATTAAAGGAAAACAGCTAAACAGGACACGACTAATATCCTAGACGCTGACACAGCGAGCCAGCTATCCCAATGATAAGGAAAACGTGACAGGAAGGATAACTTAGGCCCTTCCGACTGACGCTGCATTTCTTCTCTGTTGCTTGTCATCTGCGTTCGACATTGTAGTACTGTATTGGGTGCAAGTAAGAAGCAGGGAGATTATATATTGACTATAGTGTACGGTACCGTGTTACGATTTACAAAATAGATAAATTATTAGCCTAATTGGTAAATGAAAATATTTTCTAATAACGAAACATAACAAACGTCAAGAATCAATTTCAAAAGAAATCCTATATATAATAATACGATACATAGATATTACATATTAGGTATACAGGTATTTCTTTTCTGTTAAGTTAAACAAAACATACCATTTTGTCCACATATTAATTTTAATAGTTTATTATACGTTATAGCCTATGTTACATTACCTTTAATTGAATTGTAGAAATTGACGTTTTAATTTGATTTATCTTTAATATTAGTCCAGGAAACGAAGATTAAAATAGGAAAAAACTTGGCAAATTTTTCCGGAAAAGACCGATTTGCATACAAATTTGGGATTAAGTTCAACTTACCCTCTACTTCAAAATCTATATAGTGCCGACGGGCGCTTTTTATTTTTTAAGCGTGAAAACTACCCCTTATTGTCAAAATCTATAAAAAAGCGTAAAAAGAGTGAAATTTGGTTCAGATGAATTAAAAATAATGATTGTCTGATATTGTAATTGTTAAATATTTCGACCCTCAAAAATTCATTTTCAAGGGTGAAAACTACCCCTAATTGCTCAAATTTATAAAAAAAGCCTAAGGAGGATAAAATTTGAATCTGCTTACTTAAGTTGGGCCTATACATTTATTGATTTATTTCACAGGGGTAACTGAATTGCAGGTGAAATCTTTCGCTAGTCGTAACTCACTAACGAAGCATTTTTTCTCATTTTTAGCGTTACATGATCAGTTCCTCCTGAAACACACAAACACCCTGAACCTAATGAGATATTTCAATAAAATCAGATATTCAACTGTCATGCCTCTGTTAAATTTTTTTAAAAAAACGCCACTTATAAAACTAAAATAATAGCCTATATATAAAAAACTTCCAACCTCAAAATAATTTGTCGGTTACTATCCTATCCTATAATAAATGAAATGACGCAAGAAAAAAAGCTTTTTATTATATTTTTTAGTATTTTAAGGAATAAATATTCACTCATTCTATAAAAAAATTAATTAATCGATACAAAAAAGCCTGTAAAAATTAGAAGTTTCGAATTTTCTAAAGTGCCTTAAAATTCACCATTTTAACCCTAATTTTTCAAAATTTCCCCGGACCCCCTCTCTCATGGAGGTAATCCCATTCCCCCAGGCATTAGATTTGGCCCCCCCCCAATAAAATTATACATGGGCGCCCATGTATGCAATGTGTGCTCTTTTTCAGTATAGAATAGTTAGTTCAGTGTTCCACTCAAAAACAAGCAATACCTATGGCTTACACAGATTTTGACCCATTGTAGAAATATGAGAGTTTTTATTATTTTATAAATATTCAATTACAGAAATACTTTCAGTTTTAGTGTTGTACATTTTGAGGTTTTTATAAAAATTACACCTGTTTGTATTATCTTGGAAAAAAACCACTAAATCAGTAAGTAGTGGTTTATGGCAAAGATAATACAAACAAGTGTAAATAAGAAATACTTTATCCCTGACAAGATAAATTATTAAGGAAGACAACCAAACCGGACTAAGAAAATAATCCACCTTTAATTTTTAACTCTAGTTGCATGACATATATTTTATATAACAATTGTTTTCGGTAGTGAAACTCCAAACACATTTTACACTAAAAATTTTGTGTAAATCATATGGTACATGAGCTATAAACACAGCTATAAACAAGGAGCTTGTTTCAGTTTTTTTTTATTGGTAAAAGCAGATTTTGGTTTAAGTTAAAGGTGTGTGTTTTATTTAATTTCATTATTAATAGGAGTTGGGTTATTACCTATACATGCAAGGGGACGAACAGTCGGAATCTGTATTATATTATACTACCAAACACGTGAATGCCTCAAGACTGCATTGACAGACCAGCGATACTATTGTGCCCCAAAATATTTGTTTCTATCTATTTGGAGTATCTGGCTCTAAAACTTCATTACTGTCAGTTTCACTACTCACTAGTTATAGTCATTTTCATTACTCTCAATATTGACGCAACTTCAAGTAGGTACTAACACTCTTCTTCATTTTCACCTCGTTCATATTCTGACTGTGGTTACTATGTAGAAATATCTCATCTCCTGAATCAATGTCCCTCCCTGATATATATATATATATATATATATATATATATATATATATATATATATATATATATATGAAGTTGATATATTACTATTGTAAATACTTTTTTTCCACCACTAAGTGCAATAATTTTACCTTGTTGTGATGAGGCACCTTTCAGTCACTTGACCATTGTCAAAGTATGACCATTGTATGTATATACAATGACCACATGACCATTGTATGTATATATATATCGCAATATGTATTCTTGTGTATTGGTCAAAATACAAATACAAGAATATATATATAATAAATTATGTTATACCAAATATAACTAAAAACAAAGTCATCATTTAAACAATTTTTTAAGCTATTATTACAAAGTAACAAGTCTCTAAATTAAAAACTATTTAAGTGTAAATTTTAATAATTGGTTAGAAAGTCTTAAAAGCATGGAAAAATAATAAGTCTTGGTGTTAACACCCCAAACATTGAAATACAGTATAGAATAACTTCAAAATATTAACATAAATTTAAAATTAGTTTCTTTTGTACAATAGAGTTCTGTATTGTAAATTTAAATACTGCTATAAAGTATTAGGTTAGGATGGATCTAAGAAAATTAATAGTCTGGAAAATGGTCAGTATTTATTTCCTGTTCTCACATGTTCGACGTTAGTAAAAACACTTATACCGGGTGATACAAAAAATTTTAGGAATGTTTTAATAATACGAAAAAATTATTAACACTTTTGCTCACTCCCCAAAAATTAAAAATTTTGGAAAATAGCAATTCCTTCTCCTCTCCACAGCATACATAACACATAACAAATTCAACATTTTGGCTTGATTGTTTGATGTACCTCGCAAAATGGCTCGAATTGTAATTAAACTTGCTGACGACACCCAAAAAATTACAAATTTGAAAAATGAACTTTAAAAAATCAATTTAACACGCTTTGTGTGGTGCAAGTTCTGTCAATTATGGAGATGGAAATGAAAGGTGTGTGGAATAGGGTCTGTGTTTGTTTTGTCCTTTTGTGTAATTTTGCGACTTATTATATCCCCAAAAAATAAGATGTGTGAGCTAGTTTATAATTCTAAGGTTTCTGTTCTTTCTCAGGTTACTGAGAGTTTTTACAATTTTTTTTGTGATTGTGAGTATAGAGGACCCCCTGTGATAAAAATAGAAAAATGTTCAAAAACTCAACCTAGGACGATATGGATAAGAATTTTTTTTTAATTTGACATGGAGAGTTATTTTTTATCAATTTAAAGTTAAGTAATAAATTAAGTGCTGAGTAGCAAGTGGCCCTCCCTTTTTTTGTATTCCTGATGACTTACTGCCTCGCCTAGCATAATATTTTTTACTAATACCGAACACGCGGGAACAAGAAATAAATATCAAATGGTCAACTTGTTGACAAATAAAGTGGACTCTATTTTTTTTCCTTAGAACAAGTTTTCACTTTCAATGCCCTGATCATCAGGGAAGTTAGTAAATGTTTTTTTTAACCTTGGATATTATTTTAACATTGAATACATTGCTATCTAAATGTATTTTAACGGAGTGATCTGTCTTATAAAAAGTGTTTAAAGTTTTGTGAGTGTGGAGAGGTAATTTACTTTTGAAAAATTTAAGTTTTTGGTCATAACCCCCCCCCCTTTCCCGGTATTACTAATTTTTCCGTGCTCAACAAGACTTTCTAAATCACAAGGTGTATTTTGTCTTTGCCATTACGTAAATAATTAACATTTAGTATTATGCAATTATTTCAAGAGATTATAAAACTTTTAAAATAATACTTTATCGAGCATCTTAATTAAATCAAATAGAAAGAATTAATAAAAAAAACCTGCAGTAAAAACATAACCACGATCCCATAAACCCGGCGATCATTTAGCTATTACAGAAAACTTGAGTAGTTAAATACAGAAACTTGCAAAGTAACAAACATGATTTTAAAAGTACTAACCAACTTAGTGAGATGAAGAGACATACTGAAAATAGGTATTAAATTAATCCAATAACACAAATTATAAAAAAACAAGTACTTCAAACTGAAATTAAGACAACTTGAAGTCTAACCAAACTGGTTACTCACGAACGTAATCACTAGTGGCTTAGTCACTGTCGGAAATGTAACCTATAGTAATTAGATACAGTGCATATGCTTTCTAGATTACGATGTGTATGTCTCATGGAGAATGATTTTTATAATCAAACTACATAATTACATTATGAATTGAAAACGTTAATTTATTTGCAAAATTTATATCCCTAATTATTTGTTATACAAGTTATTTTATAATAATAAGCCTATTGGTTTCTATTAAAAAAAAAAAAAAAACACTATAACTGGCAATCTTAAAAAAATATACAGTATTTAGATCTTTCGTTTTTGAAAACCCTATTATGTTCAGTGGCGGACTTCCCATTAGGCACACTAGGCACGTACCTATGGGCGCATCTTCGAGGGGGCGGCAAGCGGCAGCCGTTTTTTTGTACCTATGAGTTTTAGTGACAATATCAATAGTACCTAGTTAAATATCACCAAAAATGTTTAAAAATTCATACTTGTGTAATGTGTGAGTGTGCATGTGTGACGTCACGTGTGTGTATGTATATATGTGTATGTGTATTATACGTAGATAACGTATTAACGTAGATATAGCTTTGAGAATGTATTTGTGTACTGCGGTTAGCAACTGCTCTGCGGAAAGGTCATTTTCGTCCCTGAAGAGAATCAAGTCATATCTACGTTTTACCCTCAAAGAAGACAAATTGAATTATCGACATTGAAGCTGATATCCTTAACGCCAAAGACTTGTCTTTTAAACAATTAATAGAAATTTTTTATTAACAAAGTAAGATGTAAACGTTTAATGTAAGAATAAATGTTTTTAGTCATACTTAGGCTACAGGTTTTGTTTCTGCAATAATTATATAAATATTAAACCTTAAACAACCATATTCCACTTAGAAAGTATATTAAGTCTAATTTTTACACGTTTTTATTATAAACTATTATCCAAAAAAGTAAAAATATTCGTTAATTGTTTGTTAATACTAAGAGACTGAAAATATTACTTCTTAATCTTGTGTGTAATAAATAACACTTTCTAATCTCAAAAGTGTCCTCATTTTCAATTGTCTTCACCAACAAATATGAAAGTGAAGTAATGTATGTATATTTTCAAAATATATTTCATTAAAATATAGTGTCCAATACATAGTATATTATTACTTATACATTATTATTTAATATGTACTTTACGTTTATTAATATTGCATTAGGACAGTAAACTATGGTCGGCACGGTAATCGGTAATTAATTTAAACGTAAAAAGCATTATTGCATGAATACCAACATATTTTTTAATCTCAAAGCGCATCATTATTAAAAGTTAATTAATTTTTATTATGCATTTCTTTGAACAGGCATGAAAACGGATTCGTATGGTGAAAAATTAAAAGCATTATATTACGTTGGAACGTTTCCAATAAATTCGCGAACGGGGCGCAAAGGGGCGGCCGGCCGAATTGTGCTTAGGGGCGCCACCATGGCAAAGTCCGCTACTGATTATGTTAATCCGAAACATATACCATTGTCTAAATAAAATTATTTTCATACTATTTCCCCCAATGTTATTGTTTACCAATAAAAACACTTGAATATATTCTTGAATTTTGTAGCCCATTATGTTCGGTGAATCTTATTAATTACTTAAACAATAGTTTATGACTATCCGAACTTTAAATTTAGTAAATTTCTAAACACTTTTAAATGTTTTAACTTGCCTACGGTAGCACTTACTTTGCTTGTTGAGGACGGCCGTTTCGGGAGATGTGTCCCTTTGTCAACTCAGACCGTAACTTAAGCAAAGTAAGTGCTACTATAGGCAAGTTAAAACATTTAAAAGTGTTTAGCGATTACTAGTAGCTCACGTGAAGATGGAATCAACAAATGTTAGTAAATTTGTTAAAACTTACTGAGAAAGATCGTTTTCGATCGATATGTGCCGATCTTCATCAGTGTCTTCTATTGGAGATGTTGGGTCAAGCGGTGACGGTTTTAAAGGTAGGTTTTCGATAGTATCAAATAGTATGTGTGATTTGAATTGTGTTTGTTCGTTTAATATGTTTGTACTTTGTGTATATATGTTATGTTACACTTACTTTTTTTAAACACTTTTACATTAGTTTATGACTATCCGAACTTTAAATTTTGTAAAAACTTACTGAGATAGAACGTTTTTGATCGCTCCGTGGCGATCTTCATCAGTGTCTAAATTTTCTGCTCTGAGTTGTTATGTTAAGCGATAAAGGTTGCAACAACTCCAAACAGAAAATTTAGGCACTGATGAAGATCGCCATGGAGCAATGGAAAGCGTTCTGTCTCAGTAAGTTTTTCAAATTCACAAAATTTAAAGTTTGTATAATCATAAACTAATGTAAAATTAATTAATTAAGTTTCACCGAACGTAATGGACCACAAAATTCAAGATTTTACTTTTTTATTATTGAGGACTGCGATTCGGGAGATGTTTTATATTGTCACTATTAATCTGACGCAAGATTGTATGTTTATGTCCATCTAATAATTATTTGTAGCTGTCATTATTAAAGTTTTACTTTAACAATGAAAATTTGCAGTTTTTGTCTTTTACATCTTGAGGTTTTTCTATAATTACACTTTTTAGTATCAACTTGGCAAAAAAACCACTATATTTTTCAGCATACGCTTTTTGCATCAGATCAGCACATTATTCAATGTTGTGAGTCATGGGCAAGACTCCTGTGAATCTTGTCCGCAACTCACCGCATTGAACAATGTGCTGACCTAGTCCGAAATGCGTCTGCTGAAAAATATCTGAATAGTGTTTTCTTTGCAAGTTCATATCAAGAGTGTAATAAAAATGATAATCATTTTCCAGAACAGACTTTTATAAATGGCTGTTCATAGTTTTCATGGTTATTAATCGCAAACAGTGTCTAAATAAAATACTTGGGCAGTAATCATCATTAGCACAACCATCGATGAGTTAATAATTTATAAACTTGCCTATAGTAGCACTTCCTTATATTTGTTGAGGACGGCCGTTTCGAGAGATGTGTCCCATTGTCAACTCAGACCGTAATCTCAATGTTTACATAGGTTAGGGTGGGGTGGGATATTATGGTGGTGTGGGTGTATTTTGTGTGTATTAGGAGTTATGATGTCAAAATGTGTGTGTGAGTTGTAATATAGTTGTGTATTGAGTATGTGTATAGGGTTTAGTTTGAAGTGTCTGTATATATGTCTGAAAACTAGTAGCTCACGTGAAGATGGAATCAACAAATATGAGTTAACAATGTTGTTGAAACACCTTGTTGAAAAAAAACTATTCTCTCTGTGCAGTTTAAGTTCTAAAACTGTTCTACTTAACAGTTGAATGTATGTTGATAAGTAGAAAATTCATTATTATAAAATAAAAATATAATGAGAAATTATTGTTCTTATGATATTACTTTAAAATATCTGATATTTTTCAGCAGGCATTTACACTAGATTAAGTCATAAAGTGTACAATACACAAATTGCAAATGAGAAATTATTATTTTTCATTCATTACGTTAATTATTTTCTTTGTGTGTGCCACAGACGTAATGTCCACCCCATATTACAAAAAGTAACATCTTGATACACTAAATGTTCCTCACTCAAAAATTATCAGTATCTAAGGTTTGTGAACTAAATTTTTGAAGATATATTGTAATGAACTCTGACCTCAGGATATCTGTTGAGATAATGGGATAAGTACAATTTATCAGGATAAGGCTGGCTGGCTAGGGTCGAAATTTGTATTAACCAATAATCGGTGTTTATTTAGGAGCCAGTTGTACTGAATTCGGCCATTTCGATTTCCCGCGCCACTGTTCCAGCTCACATGCTTACTCTTGAAACCTTCTACCGATAATACGTTTCTTTCTGTTGAAAGCAAAATGTTAAGGTCATCTTCTTTTATGCCCTGATCAGGAATATATACTTTTAAAAGGGTAAACATAACTTTGTTACTAACTTTTATTTTGTACTTGGTAACTTCCATATTATCTGTGACAATGACTTCTTCATCATCAACTACTATCGAATCATGAACTAATGTCACCAATCCTTCGCCTTCTCTGTGCTCTTAAGACATGAAACTTTTTGAAATCTCTAAACCAAGGATGGTATTTGGTGTTTTGCAGAAGGGAGGACTCTTGAATGCAAACAGTTTTCAACTTCTTTACCTGTAAATCTTTCTTGAGTTTATCAGCTTTCTGTCTCAATGATCTAGCATTCCAATGCATGATAGTTACCTTATCCGTGTCAAGCTTTGTTATAAGTTTTCTTTCTCGGTAAGAGGCCCGAGTGATATGTGCCCTTTATACTGTTTAGCTATTCTCTTGGCATCGCTTAGGAATGTAGTTGTGAATGTCCTGGTAGGGCACCATAGTTCAGATCTTTGTAAGTGTTGCCATATTGATTTAATACTTTGTCCTTGGTATTCTAAAAAATAACTTTCAGTCTGTCTGGATGTTCTCGCCTCACCGATGCTGAAGCACGTTGAGATTCCTGAGGACTAATTGAGAGGGTTGATAGCGTTCACATGGGACTTTCTCAAGGAAAACTAATGTTGACGTTCAGTAACTATTTGTAATAGTCTCCAGGGGCAGGACAAACCAACCAACTCACCTCTTCCTGTGAAGATATCAAAAAACAGGGTAATTATTGAAACAACAGAAAATTAAATAAGTAGATTTTATAAAGCCACCCAGCATTGTAAAATGTCTAAATAATTAAAATAAATGAATATGTGTTACGAAGATAATCCAAGTGATGATGACATCGGAACTTCTTAGGCAGAGCAAACTTACAAACTCATCGCTATGATACTAAAGTTGATTAGTTTGCCATAAGAAATCAATTGGCAACCAATCTCAACCTTGGGAAAATTCAAGATTTCACCCCAGTGAAATGTTATCCTTATAAAACTCAATTTTTACCACCATCCAATTCCATATACACTTGTAACGAAGTATGTAATGAAGTTCTGAACAATCGTTCATATGATCCTCCAATGCCAACAGCTAACCCTAACGAAATGGAAGTTAATATGTATGATATGATATATTGTATATTAAAATGTTTTTATATTGTGTATATAATAAATACATATTTCAAGTTTACTTAAATAACTCACCATAAATGTATTGTCTTATGGTAGACAGAGCGAAGCTCGGTCTCCCAGTACTATTAATAAATTGAATTCTAATATCATTTAAAAATATTGTTGCCTTAGTATGGAATAAACAAATCAAATACTAAAAAATTAACTGACTTAAACAAATGTATAAATTTAACTCAAGTTTAAATATTGTAAAATAATATCAAACTATAGATAAATGACTATTTTGTTTCTCTACAAACTATGGTACAAAATACAAAAAAACACTAAAATTAACACTACAAACAGGGAAAGCAAACACATCACATTACCATTCATAAACAAAACAACAAACAGAAATACCCCGCAAATTTCAAAAAATAGGTTACAAAACCAATAACAAGTTACAATACAAAATACAACACAACACCAACAACAAAGATAAACTACAAGCACTAGTCGCATACAAACTGAACTGGGACGAATGTAACAAATTCTACATTGGACAAATAGGCTACAGCTTTAAACAAAGAGTCGAAGAACACAAACAGAACACCAACTCAACATTTTACAATCACTTAAAAGAAACAGGACACAAATACACAGACATTTATCATAATTTAGAAATCCTACACATCAACAAAAAAGGACAACATTTCAACACACTAGAACAATATGAAATTTACAGACACACAAAAACACAAAATACAAACATATTAAAACACAATACAAATCACACATACTCTTTGATACTATCAAAAACCTATCTTTAAAACCATCACTGCTTGACCCAACATCTCCAAGCAGAAAACACTGATGAAGATCGGCACATAGCGATCAAAAACGTTCTGTCTCAGTAAGTTTTAACAAATTTACTAAATTTAAAGTTTGGATAGTCATAAGCTATTGTTTAAGTGATTTAAAAAAACTAGTAAAAAAGTTATATTGAAAAATTACAATTTTCTTTTTTAAATGCTGACAAATTTTTAAAAATTTAAAGATTAAATATAGAAATAAATATTTAAAATATAAAAGTTGCTTGATGTAATCATCTTGAATTCACTGATTAAACTATAATTGAAAATTACATAACTAAGTGAATACATAGAGCTTACTTGCTAACGCTTTTCAAAACGCCGCTGATCATATTAAACGATCACACACATTTTGAGGCCAACTCCCTTTTCTAATAAATAGCCCATGACCAAAATAACATACCCCTTCTAAAGTCGTAAATCAATCTCAACAACTTTTATACCTAACGAGTATGCCGCCAGTAAGAACGATTGTTTTAAAACGCGTCAGCAAGTAAGCCCTATGTATTCACTTAGTTGAGTAATTTTTAATTATAATTTAAAATATTTTAAATTATTTTTTATAAATTATATTTTCAAATGCCAAGTAGTCTAACTACACTCATTTTTATTGAGGCACAATGAGATATCTCATGGTACCCCGCAACCTTATTCTTCTATTACAAGTCCTTTTAGCATACAACATGGTTAAACTAACAGGTTTAACTATTCTACAAACTTTATAGTGTGTTAAAGTATTGAAAAAGTAATAAAGATTACAAAAATTATCTATTTATAAGCTACATGAATTAGTAAAGGTTGAAAAAAATTATATACTAAGCAATAACCTATTTCTCTTACATGAAAAAAAAGTTTTTATAAAAATTACCCGACACAAATAACATTTTTGAAAACACAAATTAAAATTGTGCAGATAGATCTATATTTCACCAGACTCTAGACACCACTATAATATTACCAACTTAAGAGAAAATATCAGTGTGACATAATGCCCCTTACCCCTATATTATTATACGATTTTGGTTGTCATATCTCAATTTTATCATTGCTAGACAAATTATTTATTGGAGTTCTATTTCAGAAAGAAAGTAACATTTTTCGATCACTCACTACTATTAGGATGTCAAGAATAAGTTTATTTGAAATACATCAGTGAAACAAAATATTCCCATGACCCATTTTCATAAAATACACATAATCTATACTGCAGAAATAGACCCTAATGAATTGACAATATAAATGAAATGACAATTCATAATATTCAAAGAGTACAGTCCATAAAAGTTTTGTTTGCGTATGCGCAGTAGACGGAGAGGGTATTTGACGACACAACTGTTCAGCAAAGGAGTGGTGCTCAGAAGTCATACTAAATGTATTAATATGAATGTATACCTTCTGAAAATCCTAACCTATCATGCTTGGTAATTCAAGCTCGTGTGACAAATCTTTGTGGAATATTGTTCATTCATTTATGAAATTATTGACAGAGAGAAAACGACTAGGAGAAAACAAACATTTAGTACACCAGCTAAAATTTGTCCAAGAAAAATTTAAAAAGATAACATCGATGATTAAAAAAATATGCTCTGCGAAAATTAGATCTTAATTTTCATAAGACACATCACACACTACCAACATTGAAGACGTGTTTAAAGTTTTAAAGCTTGAATATCCGGAATTGGAATACAATTTCTCTCATGGAATTTTAGCTAAATTTCAAAATCCATGGGATTTAAAAGGAGAAAACAGAAAATAACCGAAGAATCATGATCATCATGTCATAGACTTTAAAAAAGAGTATGCTATCATATTTTCAAATGAGTTTTATATCCATTCTACGCACATCACATCAATATTAGCATGTACTGACAGATCTATTAACAATCAAAAGAAAAACATTTCGGAGAAATCAAGATTAATCATTCTATGCTAGCAGTGAAACAGGGGGTGTAGGAAATGACTTATTGGTCTTCAAATCAGGTCAGAAAACAGGAGACTATCACAACTACATGAATGTTTAAAACTATGAGAAGCAAATTTAAAACCAGCTAAAGAAATCTTCCAAAAAATTCAATTTTTGTGATAGATAACTCTCCATATTATAATAAACTGCTACCCCAAATCAAAACAGTAGAAAGTCAATATTGATGACCTCAATAAAAAGAAAGGAATATTCCATTTTCTGAAACGATGTTAAAACGTCACTGATGTCCACCGACCACCAACAAAAAAACAAAATAATTGACCGTTCGAGCTAAGAGCCATTCTCTACAACAACTGGAGTAGAATAAGCCAATGTACCGAACATGTCATACCCTTCATAGCAGCCCCAATCACTTCTCATTTCTACAGGAACTACGCTAACAAAACTTCAACGGCATGTACATGCCTGATTGCTATGGTATTTCCAGAGAACTGATCTAAAAGCGCTTCTTATCATAATTAACACTCAGAATTCCCTCTCCATTAGTAAGAACACATCCTAATGTTCAAGTGGTATTTTTTGCTCAAAAAGATTACAAATTTAACCTTTGGATCAAGAAATAATTGCTGTAAACAAAGTAGATTACACCAGACAATGGTTCAAGTGAATGTTGGTTTAAAAACAAAAACTGTTGTTACCAGTTGCAAAACACTTACATGGCAGATTCCATCATGGACACCTCACCAAGAGTTGGAGCCAAGATCACAAACGCTTATTGAAAAAATCTTTGGCTAAAAATAATAAAAGGGGACTGCAGATTCATCCACAAGACTCTGCCTCAGAGGCTTAGGATGGTTCAAAAACCGATGTATGTGTTATATATGTATTTTATGGACGCCTAAACTGCCAAACAGAAGTTAATTTAATTTGGATGGATTGTTCAAAAACCGATCTATTTATGTATCTTAGGGAGGCCTAAACCACTGTTCATTAACAGATGTTAATGAAATTTTGAGATTGTTTCACATATTCCCATAATGGTTCATGTGATGTTTGGTGCTGATCCATCCACTAGACTCGGCCCCAGAGGCTTACGATTATTTAGAAACCGATGTATGTATGTATCTTATGGACGATTAAACCCCTGAACTGGATTGTTTAACATAATCCCAGAATGGTTAGTATGAAGTTTGGTGGAGATCCATCCACAGGATTCCGCCCCAGAGACTTAGGATGGTTCATAAACCGATGTATGTATGTAATGTATCTTATGGATGCCTCAACAGCTGAACATTTCCAGGATGTTTCATGTGAAGATTGGTGGAGATATGTCCACAGGGTTTCGCTCCAGAGGCTTAGGATAGTTCATTATACAGCCTTCCATAAGACTAATGTTAAATTGTATATCCATACTAGCATTACTTGATTAATTTAAAATTTATAAACATAATGTAAAAATAATAATACATTATTAATTATTTTAATATTGACATTAAAAGTAGGATCACTGATAATACTCTTGCAAAATTTGAATCTACCAAAGCTGTGCAACGGAACCAGACTGACACCCAACTTGACCGAGGAAGAAATCATAAGTGGCAAATTCAAAGGAGAGATGGTTTCAATTCCATGATGACCGATGATTTCATCCAATTTCAAATGACTACAATTTCCTTTGCATATCGCTTTCACAATAACCATAAACAAGACACATGGACAATCATTGACCATTGCTGGATTAAATTTGGAACATTCTTGCTTTTCTCACAGACAATTATATGTTACGTGCTCCGTAGGGACACCTAAAAATTTGTATGTTTACACACCTAATGAAATAATGAAAAACATTGTCTATCCTCTAGCATTAAAGTAAATGAAATATAATTATTTACATGTTTGATTTGCTTTTCTTATTGTAAAAATTAATTAATAATTTTCCATTATAAAATTATGAATTCTGGTGCAGCAACGCACACTAGTAGGTATTAAATTTAATACTCTATGGATGATACTATAATATAAATCTGTAACCCTCTTTTTTACAGATAAAGATAGGACTTGATATTTGAGAATTTGATATTCGCAGCGGTTTTCAGGATCATGAACCTCAGAAATACTGTATTTTCACAATTTTAAAATCTGTCAATGTCTATTTTTTTAAATAGAGGCATGGCTTTTTTTTCTTTTCACCGTTAGATTTAAACATTTTGGAACTGCACCAAATTTAAACTATGCTCAATATATTATGAAGAATGACAGATACTCCCTCATATGTATGCATGTGAACTAATAACAGTCGCTATATGCTACAGTAGTGGCAGTTGCTAACTTTGAAATGCTATTCATTAATAACTATCATTTGTGCAGTGCAGAATATTGTAATAGAAAATGTATAGTATTTACACTGCTCGAGGGATATGATGACTTTACATTTCATGGAATTCTTCGTTCCTCTTCTTTCAAGTCATATTTTGTATCAGATCTTGGGCTAACGATAACCGAGAATAACCACAAAAGTATCCACAAAAGGCAAGTGATTACTGAATACGCATTAACACGTTTCCATATTACATAGAGAAACTCGGACATGGTTTATCATGTTTTTTTCGAATCCATCACTATTACAAGTAAAAACAAACCTCTTAGTAAAATTTTAAAGGTTACATTTTACTACATTTTTCCTCAGGTACAATTCACAGGATCTTTTATAAAATTTCATTCAACAGTCATTTCTAATATTAGATTTTAATTTACATAAACATACATATTTTAAACATTTTTGAAATAACACTAATCCAAGGTTTCATCAGTGTATAAAATCTCTACATAAAATACACTAAAATTCAAATACATTACACAAACTTATACGACACAACATCAACAAATGGCACATACAAATTATTATACAGAACATAATAATACTAACTTTTTATGACTTTAATATCACGTTTAAGAACATTTTATGAAGCAAAATCAGTTGAACACATCCCACTTGAATGCCATTATTATGGATGAAATTCAATCTACAAACTATCACAGGCCACTGGGAAGTTCCATAAAAGCACTTTAAATGTAAGTAAGATGATATAGATGCACTAGTCACAAATTTTTATTTTCCTTTGTTTCTGAAAGTGTTAAATTCACACCCAGAAATTATTTTCTGTCAACAGTAATAGAACACCTTCGAAATCGACTTTTAACCCAATAATGAGAAAAGCAAATTTAATAATTTTTTCATGCTATATTTATGATATCTTGAAAAAGAATGAGTATTTTTACTACAAATTTAAATGAGTTATTCCTTATACACACCTAAAAAAAAAAAACTTGTTATATATTCCCAAAGTTTTCCCTGACAAACAACCCATTTTCCTAGTTTTCATCACTAAACCATTTTGAATGACAAAGTTGAGAGACATGGTATTAAAATATTTTATTGCTCTTCGATAGTTTCTTTTACCCCCTGCTGAGGAAAATGTAAATAAAAAACTGTTTACATGCCATCTGGTATGTAGATGCAAGTTCATACTTGTAAAAATTAAGAAGCTGAAGAAGGAATACACAGAAAATTTGTAGAAAAACTGAATTTTGTATTTAAATTTTATGTATATAAATTTTATAACTAGTTACTGGATTTTTTATATCATTCTACTACAATTACTCAGAAATGAAAATCATTTATGACATTCTTTCTATGGTAACATAAAAGAGGAGTCAAATGTGAAACATAATGATAAATCTTATCTGATCAGAGTGTTTGCCACAGTTAGCATTATAAGCTGAAAACGCAGGCAGAGTAACATAGAGAAAATTTAAAAATCTATAGCTTATTCCTACTTCAAATTAGGGCCTGAAACTTTTTTTAAACCTTTTTTATGTTACATTATAATACTGTGTAGGTTTTATATGTAATAGGAATTATGGAAATTCATTGCTCGAAGTTGTCAAATAATGAAAATTGTTGAAAATTTGCCTTTTTACTAGGAAATACCTTTGGAAACATTTTACAAGCATATTTTTTTTACAGAGATAGTTAAAGGAACAACCAGTTTAAATTTGAAATAAAAATACTTATTTTGTAGGTTTTATATATATAAAAATAGTTTCCTAATTTTTTGTTTAGAAGTCAATTCTTAAGGTGTCTCACTCACTTTTGGTTGAAAATAATTTCTAATTTGAGGTCAGTATCTTAGAAAATCTTATGAATCATAAAAATTAGCAATTAGTCCATCTTAAGCACTATCATGTCACTTTTTGGATAGTTCCCACTAGCCAATTAAAATCAAAAGTAGTGTTACTTTTGAAGTATAATACAATTATGTATCAAAAATGTCAAAATATATTTACTATGAAAACACACGACCTTTCAGCAAAATGCAAAATTCTGTAGATGATAAACAAGAGGATTTATACTTCATTTTGAATATAAAGATTTATTACATTTAAAAAAATTATATAAGATGAAAGTTTTTCTAAAAATATGTTTTACTAGGTATTTTATTTAGTTTTGTGAAAAACTTAATTTATTTCTTTTAATTACATGAAATAAAGAACATTTGATTGCATTAATAAAGAACTAAATGAAGAATAAATTTTACCTCACAAAATTAAAAAATCCAAATATGAACACTATATTATGCAGTTTCAGTGCTCATTGAACTGTTAAGTGTATTCAATCTATAATTTTCCAGAGAATAATGTAACTGAAATATGGAGTTACTTTATAATGCTCTAAATAATATTTCTTTAATTAAAACTGTTTTAAGTGAAACAGAAAGATTAGGGTTTACGAGATAGTCCAAACTACGCCATTTTTCACAATGGCAACAATAATGTCGTTGGATTTGATGCCTCTTAATTGCTATTCAAAATATTTTCTAATAAATATGCCAAAAAATAGCTAAAGAATAACTTTGATCTAGATTTTCACAATACTGCTTTGTACATGTTAAATATATCAAAACCTGAGGTGGGCAATTTAAAGATTTCCAATAATATTCACCAAAACTAAATCCTTTGGCACGATAAATATGTGAACTACCATTATCTTTTAATGACCTGAATAAGTAATAAATTTGTGATTATCTAGAAATGTCATTGTGAGACAAAAAAAAGTCATAGCGTTAAAAAAAGTATGGATCAGATTAATAATTCAAACTGTTAAGATATGTCGTTACCTACAGGAACTTTTATTACTTTTTTTGTTGGCACTCCTAACTAATAATAGTCACTTCAAACCTCTTAATTCATTCCTTTAGTGTGAGGTTAGTAATTACTAGAGAAAATTTATAAGGAATCTCCATGCCGTGCGAGTCTTGCCATAAGTCTTGGTGCATTTTACTTCTCAATTGATCATTGTTTTTGTGTAAAACAAAAAAGTTAGCTGTTTTTCACCGATCTAAGCAGGATAAACAAAATATAGTATAATTTATTGAGGATATGGCATTTGCTATTATGTGGTTCAAATACACTAGTAAATAAATATGCTTTAATAATAAGTATATAAGCAGGCACGTATCCAAGGGGGGGCGATGGGGCGATCGCCCCCCAACCCTCAAGAACTTTGGCTTAAAAATCGACAATATATTATTAAATTAGGACTTTCTATTAAATTAGACATTTACTTAAGTTAATTCGTCTTTTATTGTAAATAAAAAATAAAATTTTAATTTCAAAATGTGTCGCGTTCCCTCGGCATACCCTCGTAAACGTCTAAACGTTTTAACAACAGATAGCGCTAGTGAAGCTTAGTCTCGAACATATGATTTTCAATACGTAATTTTGCAAGCGTAATATTCGTAGTTGACTCTGGAATTGTTCGTGTTGGAAGAATAACTACTTATATTAATTAATAAACCATTTTTATAATAATAGCTTATTCTCTAGCCATAAGTGTTATCGAAACTGGAATAATTATTTATTAAAAAGTCTAATTTGCTACGAATCTTTATCACGTTACCGATTTCTAACGCAAGCGTAGACAGAACTTTTTCTGTTCTATGTTTTTACATACACGCACGTGCGCACACACACCCACACACACACATATTATATATATATATATATATATATAATGCATCGATCGCCCCCCCCCCCACAAAGCAAGTCGCTGGATACGCGCCTGTATAAGTAGAAGTTCTAAGAATTGACATAGTCAAAGATAATATGTGTTTCTGGAAGCATGTCAATAAATAACACTTAAACTTGTATAATCGAAATATACAGTAATACCTCTACTTACGCTACCATGTCTTATGCAATTCCCAAGTTACTCGGTTTTAAATCATGATGACTCAACTTTAAGGGGCTGTCGCATGGTAGCGTCTCACTGAGTCCGCATCATCAGCAGGCTCAGTTATGTGTTGTCCTGTGAAAAATTGTCCTGTTGACCAGAACATGATTTGTTCTCAAGCTAAACTCATTTTTGACAAATTAAAAGAAGAAGCTGGAGAGGTAGCTAAGGATGAAATGTTTAAAACTAGCAATGGTCGGTTCAGTCGATTTAAAAGTCGTTGTTACTGGCACAGTATTGCAGAAAGGAGAGAGGCAGCAAGTGCTGATAAAGTGGTTGCATCCCTGTTTCCAGAAAAATTGAAAGCTATGATAGAAGGTGGCTATACCAGCGAAACCATATTCAACGAGGATGAAACTGGCATGTTCCGGGAGAATATGCATAAAAGAACTTTTATAGCACATGAAGAGAAAACCTTTTCAGGTTTCAAGGCCGCCAAAGACCGATTGACAGTGATAATTGGCTCAAATTCAGCTGGTGATTGCAAGTTGAAACTTCTCATAGTTTATCGCTCAAAAAATCCAATGGCATTAAACAATATTTCTAAAGCTGGCTAGCCCGTGACTTGGATCAAACAACTAGTTTTATACATTATTATTACAAAAAACCTTCAAACTTACCGACAATGAAAGGGAAAACTACAATGACTTAATTTGTTGTGTCACACGACTGAATGTTTTGAAAGCAGTGGCTCAATAGCTGTCGGTTAAGAAAAGCAACATTTTAACACTAAAAACTTAAATATCTTATTGATATAATCTAAAAGGTCATTAAAAAAATACCCGTTTTTAATCACTTAGGAAATTTCGTGTTTGCAGATTGGTAACATTGCTGTATAATGTAGTAGTAACAATAAGCATTCCTATTGCTGTCTCAAGTCTGCATGGAGGTGTATACGTAGTAACACATTTCATCAGATCAAATAAAGCTATGCAACAACTGTAAGGTAATCGCAATATTCACTAGGTGTAAAGAAAAGCTCCAATTAAATTGACAGTTGATAGACTTATGAACAAGGATAACAAAACAAGTTCAGTAGTGAGCATTAAAGTCCTGGCCATCATCAATCATGCTGATCTGAACAACAAATTGATGCTGCTTTTGAGAGTGTGGTTGTTATTCCAAAGAAATCAGTTATGCACCCTTCCCAACAACTGAGCCTAGGTTATTCTTCAGTATGAAGAATTCTCCAGAATCATCTGCAATACAAATAGTACAAAATTCAGTTAATGCAGCAGCTAAAAAAAGGTAATCTCGAGAAGAGGGAAATGTTTATTGAGCAAAAACTGGCTTTAGTGACAAAGTGTTTTTTACTTAAATGAATAGCAATAAACAAAACTACTGTATCTGAGGTTTAGAAAATTCTTATAAAAAAAATTATCAACAAATAACAGTGTAGTATGGTTTTAGGGTAATCGGAGTCCACCCAAAAAAAAAAATCAGACCTTATTTTTTTTAGAAAGAGGCAAGACAAGCTATGACAGTTGATAGAAACCGATACGTCATAATTTAATAGTTTTCTGGCCTCATTTAAATGGAATGCATGATGAACAGCTATGGTTTCAGCAGGATGGTGCCCTGCAAAAGAATCAGGTTGCTCTATCAATAGTTCCAGAATCATTTCACTAAACTCCTTGTAACTTTTATCTTTGAAGTTCTTTAAAAATCTCTGGTGTATATTAATAAGCCCCCAAAATATTAGTGACTTAAAGGAAGAAATTTGATCAGTTTCTGGCAAAATCCAAAGTGCAGTGAAAACAAATTGCCTGGACAGATTTATTGCATATCAGGACAGTAGATGAAGTCATATGCCCAACATAATTTTCCTTATCTGAAATGGGAAGGAAAGATGATCACGTATTTTATTAACATTTTTGTAAAGTGTTAAAATTCATAATATAATAAACTCAACCAGTGTTTTTTTAATGACCCTATATCACATATTACTTAGAAATATGGAAATCATATTTTAAACACATATTGGAAAGCAGCAGCAAATACAGGAAACTGCCTGGCACTTCTTCTTTAGTTAACAGAAAATAACCCCAAATTTTGCTACGAAGATCGATCTGAAATTATACAGGAAAACGGTTCTATAATCTAAGTACTTTAACGTGATAACACTTCCATCAAGTTACCCCTGTGAAGAATATTGGAACAGTAAAATTAAATAAGCAAACATTTACATTTAGAGCACATGCGTTCCTTCTTAATATGCATAACATGGTACGAAGCAATCACGTTATATTAGAAAAAAAAAACACCTAATGATTAAGTCTAAAATTTTTACATTAGAATTGCCACTATGACAAACAAGCTCCTAGGTTTTAGAAAATGACAAACCAATCTTTACAAACAGTGTTAAATTTTTTAGGACAGTTTAAAAAAAAATTATAAGGACAGTTTGGTGAGCAGAAACAATATATTACCAACATATCAGGATATCAGCTGCTTTTGGAACTGATGTCTTTACAGAGAAACAAGAATATTTAGCACTTCAATGTAAATAAATGTTGATACGTAAAATGACTGACATGTAAAATTCAATCCTAAGATACAGGTTAAAAAAATGAACTATTTATGGCTACAGGCACACAAGCATGTTAAAATAACTGCACACAGTTTTTGCAATAGAATTCAATCCATACTCTCCATAACAGTAGAATTTATTCTTAAGATTTAGTTTTTACATTTGTTGATTCCATCTTCGCGTGAGCTACTAGTAATCACTTACAACTTTTTTTTAAAAAAATGTTTTAACTTGCCTATAGTAGCACTTACTTTTTTTGTGTTGAGGACGGCCGTTTCGGGAGATGTGTCCCTTTGTCAACTCAGACCGTAACTGATCTCACTGGAGATCAGTTACGGTCTGAGTTGACAAAGGGACACATCTCCCGAAACGGCCGTCCTCAACACAAAAAAAGTAAGTGCTACTATAGGCAAGTTAAAACATTTTTTTTTAAAAAAAGTTGTAAGTATTTAGTTTTTAATAAACAATATTTAAAAATCATGAAAAACTTGTATGTAGTGTAGTGTGTTATTGGCACTAGCAGGAAAAAAAGATTATATATCAATCGTCAGGGAATTTCGTGGTAGATAAAAGCTTCTGGCAGAAAATATTGACAAAACACTAATATTACACAAAAGCTAAGTGAAGGAAAAAACCAGAATATTCAATGAAAACACACACACAAATCCCAAAATATGTGGTGAAGTGAAACTGAGAATAAGTTGTGACTGTTTTGGAGTACACCTTCTCAAATGAGAATTCATCAGTTAAGCAAGAGCATTACTGCAACATCTCAAATTCTGCTTTGTATTGATTTTAACTAGCTTTTACTACAGGTTTTCTCTTCACCTGGTACTTAACATTTAAATGTGTATGTGTATCTTCTAATAAGAAATAGTATAACTGGTTTTTATACATATCAAGGTAGGGTAAAAATTCTCAGCCAAACCCAGAGATGGCATTCCAATCGGTGGAAATGTATCTTTCCTGCCTGAGCACAAATGTCATTAGTTCATATGATGAGCTTTAACTTGTTTGCTCAAGTAGTTTGTGCACAGAAATTTTTTGTAGTAGACTCCATAGGTATTTTTCGTTAAAATGGATGACTTAATGAGACATGGGTCCACCACTACACGTCCGAAACTAAACAAGTCGAAGCAGTAGGTGAAAGCTGGTGGTTCAGCGCCAAAGAAAACAAAGTCGATCTCATCTGCTGGAAAGGTGTGTTTTGGGATGCCAAAGATCTTGTTAATTGATTGCCTTGAAAAAGGCAGAACAATTAAGGCGGAATATTACTCCAACCTTCTTGACTAGCTGGATGTTAAAATTTGGGAGAAGAGCCCTGGCTTGAAGAAGAAAAAAGTCATCTTTCATCAAGACACATTGTGCTAACAAATGTGTGTTGGCAATGGGAAAAATGCGAGATTTAGGGTACGATTTACTCGCCCATCCCTCCAGTTCTACTAATTTGGCACCCTCGGACTTCCATCTCCTCCAAAATCTGAAGAAATTGGTTTCTGGATAGGGCTTCATGTCCAATGAAGAAGTTAAGAGAGCTGTTAAAGAATAATTTAACAACTTTCCAGACTCTCACTTCCGGGAAAGAACACATATGATGAAGAAACGCTGGATCAAGTGTGTTGAAGTTCAGGAAGATTATGTAGAAAAATAAAATTTTCAAAAACTGAAAATCACGATCTTTCATTGTCAGGCCAAGAACCTTTTTTCCTATCCACATATATACTGACTTGTTTTACATGGCCGTCCAGAAAATAACCTCTGTTGTTGCTTAGCACAAGTAGTGTTGTAATTTTTATCTCAGTGTGCACGATAGTTTAGTGGACGTCCAATTACATAGGATGAAGCATTATACTGTAGCACATCTTCTAGTTATAACCTCAAAAACATGAGGATCACAATAAAAAATCCTCCCAAATGATAAGTATATGGCATTACAAAATGTTTGTGGGCCAAGGCTACCTTGCAGTTAAAATTAATCATTTATTTTGTGAGTTTTATAACCCAAACATTATGAGTAAAAGTGTGATGTGTTACTGGATACTTACATTTAAAAAATGAAACAACAAACATTCACATGGAAAACGGAAGTGGAAGGCCTTTCCTTGTCAGTAACAACCTCTCAGAGTTAATGAAAGTTTTGTAAGAAAATTCAATCTTGGAACCTTCAAAAAAGTTTCCTGAAGTTTCTTAAGAATTTTTTTACACAAAAACATTTCGAGAAAAATTAAATTATCCACAGTTTTAAGTTTAGGTACCAAAACAAGTGTTTCACCCTCAAACAACTTCATAAAATAATGAAATGTTCATTGAGATAAGAGTTGAAAAGAGTTTTTAACCATCCACCATAGACTTTGTAATTTTAATTTATTCAGATATATGGTGAAGTTATTTGCGATCCAATGCTTCACCGTTGATGAGTAGCTTCAAAATAGCATTTCAGCTTAGTTAGTTTCCAGACAGAATATTTTTAGCCGGGGGCATTTCAAAAATGGTAAGGTGTTATACGAGGTGAGGCTAGAAAAAAACCGAATTAGCACAGGTGAAACAATAAAACGAATGCAATAAGGCTGAAACTCGCCTGGCCTTTCACGTGACTCTTGCTCCGCCTACTGCTCGAGTTTCATCTGCCTCCTGCACTCAGTCTGCCCGTGGCGTCTGTTCTAAGTAGTTGATGTTTTGTCTGTGCGTCGGAAAAATGTTGAGTGTACAGAAAGAACAGCGTGTTAACATCAAATTTCTTTTCAAACTTGGAAAATCTGCAAGTGAAACGTTTGTAATGTTGCAACAAGTGTACGGCGATGATTGTTTATTGCGAACACAAGTGATGACGCTCGCACTGGCAGACCATTGTCAGCAAAAACTGATGCAAACATTGAAAAAATCGGTAAACTTGTTCGAGAAGATCGCCGTTTAACAATCAGAGCAATGTCTGAGTTGACAGAAATCGACAAGGAAAGTGTTAGGCAAATTCTTCATGAAAGTTTCAACATGAACAAAGTGTGTGCAAAAATGGTTCCAAAGTGTCTCACAATTGAAACAGAAGGAACGCCGAAGAATGATTTGTTTTGACATCCTAGAAAACATTGAAAGTGATCCCACCTTTTTACAAAATGTTATTACTTGTGATGAATCATGGTTTTTTACTTACGATCCCGAAACCAAACGCCAATCGATGCATTGGAAATCTCCTGATTCTCCATGACAAAAAAAAGCATGAATGTCAAAATAGAAATTCAAGGCAATGATGATTGTTTTTTTTATGTCAAAGGGATTGTACACATTGATTGGGTACCAGAGGGACAAACAGTGAATCAGCATTACTACATTAGCGTCCTGACTACCCTACGTGAGTGAGTACGGAGAAAACGGAACGATTTGTGGAAAAAAAGACATGGATCCTGCACTAAGACAATGCCCCAGCTCACAATGCGTTGTCAGTGAAGACGTTTTTAGCCAATCACAACATTCCCATCTTAGACCATCCACCCTACTCACCTGATTTGGCCCCCTGTGATTTTTTTTCCCCTAAAGTCAAGTCAGCTTTGAAAGGAACTAGATTTGAGAGTGTTGAAGCAGTAAAAGAAAAAGCGACGGAAGTAATGTATGGACTTACCGAAAATGATCTGCAGCATTGCTATGAACAGTGGAAAATTCGTATGGAGCGGTGTATAGACCGAGGAGGAGAGTATATTGAAGGAGATAACATCAAATTGTAAATAATGGAAAATAAAATTTTTTTATAGCATCAGTTCGGTTTTTTTCTAGCCACACCTCGTACAAAGTAATTAAATTTGTTTCTAACTATGTGAACATGTAGTTTTAAACTGTATATTAAACAATAACTGTCCTACTACTCCTGAGAATAATACAAATTATAACAATAAAGTATATACTATTTTAGTTTCTAATGAATTGTTTCTCATAGAGATTATTTTTTGGATGGCACTTGTATTTAAATATTAATGTCTTAAAAATGATTTAATATAACAAATATTAAATGATTTAATATTTTTAAAATATATATAATTTCTTTTTCATTTTTGTAAATTACCTTACATAAGCGGGTTATTCATAAGATAAGGTTCCCATAGTTTTTTAACATAGACAGATTTATTTTTGTTTTTAATGTAATACATCATTTAAAAGCTTAAAACTTATGCTATTTTTCCACATAATCATCGTTTCTGTCTATACACTTTTGGAAACGATGCTCCAACTTTTCTATCCCTATGTTATAGAATTCTGCTGCCAAACTTTTGAGGAATCGAGTAACCTCTTCTTCGACTTCATATTCGGTATTGAAGGGTAAGCCACTCAAGTGTTCCTTTGATTTTGGGAATAAATGATAAATCATTTTGGGCTAGGTCCGGACTGTAGGGGGGTGGGGTACAACAGTCCAGACAAAATCTGTCAGCAATTCTAGAAGTTGTTGCGAGACATGAGGTCGAGCGTTGTCATGGTTAAGCTTTACACCACTGGACAATCTTCCTCTTTGGCGGTTCTGGATCTCAAGTCTCAGTTTTCTTAATTTGTTGCAATATCTGTAGGAGTTAACTGTTGTTCCATGAGGCAAAAACTGTTGTTCCATGAGGCAAAAGGTCGATCAAAAGCAGGCCCTTTCTGTCCCAAAAGACAGTTGCCATGACTATCCTAGCAGACTATGTTTGTTTAAACTTCATTGACTTCAGCAAAGTTAAGTGACACCATTCACGTGATTGCTGCTTGGTTTCAGGGGGTAAAGTGAAAAGCCCATGTTTCATCACCTGTAACAATGGAATCCAAGAATTCATCTTTGTTGTCTTCACATTGTTGCAAAAACTGCTGGAAACACTCGACACATTGCTGTTTGTGGTTTTCTGTAAATATTTGCAATACTCTCCGTGCACACACTTTGTGATAGCCTCAGTTTTTGGTTAAAATGTTATAAATTGTAGTTGGAAGTCTCAGGAATACACAGAGCAAGTTCCTTAATATCAATCCTCCGACCTTCAAGCAATATTCTTTCAACTTTATCAACAATTCCGTTTGAAACTGAAGGCCTTCCGTTCCAGTCTTCATCATGAATTTTCGTGCGGTCTTCACTGAATTCTCTACATCATTTGCGAACATGTTGAACAGATAAACACTTTTCCCCATAACCTTCAAATAACTGACGATTAATGTCAATTAGTTAAATTCGTTTCGCATGTAAAAAAATGTATATTCGCAATTGGCAGTAACAGCTATGGGGAGCTCCAACTTCAAAGGCTGCTAGCCCGGCACAGAGCAATGTAGTGAGGCGGAAGTGGTGGGGATAGAGAGAGAGGAGTTGATAAGTGAGACAATGTTACCACATTTCTCCTAGCACATCACATTCTTTCTTAGCAGCATAGGGAACCTTATTTTATGAATTACCCTAGTACTTTAAGTGTAAAATCCAAAATTCCCGTTAACCCTTGTAGAAAAAGTTTTACATAAAAATATTTGAGGATAATTGTTCTTACATTGCATACAGACTTTAACCCTTTAACGTGCACTGATACAAATCACCACTTTTTTACTGCTGCTACATTTTATTTTTAAAATATTTCAAAGCATAATAGTTTTTAAATGCCATGTTGGTTTCACATAATTCAATTATTATTAAATTCTATTTAATACTGACTTAGAAGTACAACTTTGCGAAACTGGTTTTTGTAAACCATTTTAATAAACTCTAACCAACAGGTCAACCAGCTTAACAAGTTGGCCCCATATACCCAATCACAATTTTTGAGTCTGTATATAGTTATCTAACAAGTAGGAGAAAGTGTGAACAGAAATAGAGAATTCTATCTATCGGTACACTTAAAAATTACAGAATTGTCAACAGTTAGACAGTAGAATGATATAATTGTCAACTAACTATGTGAATTTTTCTTTAGTTCTGTCAAATTAAGCTGTACAGTATGCCTTAATGTAGCTCGATTTTGTTGTTGTTTTGACTTATAATTGATTAAATTTGTATCACATTTATCATCAACAACAAACTTTTCATAAAAAATAAAAATAGCATAAAAAATACGGTGTGGTCAATATCAGAAAAAAAACCTGTATCATTTGTATATTATTTAAGTTTCACATTCACAAATTATTGTGGCGTAGCCATGTATGTAGACCATCTTGCACAGTTAAAAAATGATTTAACATGCACTTAGAAGAAATCTATTAAGGTACAGGATTTTAACTTGTATGTACACTATTCACTAAGTCACCAGTTAATACAAAAATATAGCAATTTTTACTTTTCTGAACTGAAAACAATTGTAAACAAAATTCAACTATAACAGTTAAGAAAACATAATTATGGAGCATCAAAGTCACAATATTTTGTGTTAAAGGGTTAAGACAGTTTAATTAGATAAAATAAACCATATTATTTTTTTACAAATTGAAAATTTAGCCAAAATATTTAAGCACACATACTATTGACACTACAAACATGCAACGTCTTAGAAACAATAATCATAGACAAGTTATTACACAATATAGACAACAATTATTAATTCTATGTACAGTAAATATACAAAAGTAAAATGAGTCATGGTTCAATTGGTACATACGTAAATAGCTATATAAATTTATTTATACAATTACATTTTTAAATGTAAATGGGATTTACATAGTAATTTTATATAGGGAGATCCACACAACTAGATAATTACAAAAAAAAAATTATAATACAAATGGAAGACATATCCATTCTAGATAATGAAATAAATTATCTACAAAGAAATATCTACTTTATTTATTTAACATGTTTATAGTAAATAGCTTGCTCAAAATAGGAAATTTAAAAATAAATAAAAATCAGTATCATAAACAAAATAGAGCTATATGCACAGTAATCCCATGTTATTACAAATAAATAGTAAAAACTGGGGGTAACCATTATATTTAATAAGTCTGATGTCTTGTCCACACTTCCATACAATATCAAGATTTTTTATCTAGACAATGTTTATAAACTATCAGTCAATGAACCATAGAATACTTAAAGACAAATTCATGTTCATAGACAGAAATTCTATTAGAATAAAATTGCAGACCACTGATTTCTTTTAGGGACTTGTAACATTTCTTACACAATGTTGTGTAACATTTAGTATTAATAATGATTTGACAATACTTCTGTTTAGCTTTTTATGAAATCTATAGGATGCTAATGTAGAATTATTTTTATAACAATTTTATTTTTGTTTTTATTTAAAAATTAGCTGAAGCTCTGACTGAGGAAAAACAATGTATCTGGATGCATAAAATACATTGTAAATATTTTTTAGAGAGTTTTAATTTTTATACATATATATCACTTACACTATTATGTACTTAAACAAGAATCTTACTTGCTAAATATGTGAGTTAACTTTCAAGGACTTTCATTACATGTCCTCATTTTGGAGCATCAACTGAGACTTGTTGAAGCTCGAAAATGAGGACACATAATTAAAGTCTTTGAAAGTTAACTCAGATGTATACCAAGTAAGATTCTTGTTCTTGCAAGTATATATGTATATATATATATATATATATATATATATATATATAGATTTTTTGGACTAGGAGACTGACAGACTTACCTTGGTAAGAGTCCACACTGTAGTCTTGAAATAGAAACACATAAAAGCACTTAAACAATGATATATTTCAACCACACAGTGGTCTTTATCAATCGAAGAGAAAACACTGATTTCTTTTTGTGTTTTCTCTTCGATTGATAAAGACCACTGTGTGGTTGAAATATATCATTGTTTAAGTGCTTTTATGTGTTTCTATTTCAAGACTGCAGTGTGGACTCTTACCAAGGTAAGTCTGTCAGTCTCCTAGTCCAAAAAATCTAAATAATCTTTACCAACCAAAACTAACCTATATATATATATATATATATATATATATATATATATATATATATATATATATATATATATATATATATTTATATATATATAATATATATATATATATATATATATATATATATATATATATATATATATATATATATATATATATATATAGTAT